>MCFC01000120.1:0-34834 GCA_002105065.1 Naematelia encephala
ACGAGTGATGTAAGGCATGGCTGTATTCCTAAGGTGAACACTGAGACACCGAAGACGCAAGCATTGGAGGCGAAGCTTACGTGCTCGCTCGGCGCGGATTGCCGACCGTTTTGCCGGTTTTAGATTCAAAAGATAAAGCAATTAAGCATTCCATCCTATTCGCGTTGCGTTGCACTTTTCCCTGGTCGAGCAAACACAGGCTACTGCGTACTACATCCTATATTTCCGGTTAGCACGGGTACGCGTACATGTGCTGTCATGGGTGACCTCTTCCTTGACAACCAAGATGCCTCGAGGCATATCCTGGCACCCTCCGGTCGGGTAGAAGATGCCACAGCCCGAGCACGTTCGCTTATCTGACAAATATGTATACACATCAGGTGGACAATTCTATACAGTGAACCTATGAACACACGTAACGGCTGGTATCCCAGACAACTTCCACTCCTCCAACTTTCGACAGTCTCATGGAGAGAGCTAGGACAGCTCAAACAGCCATCGGCTCGTTCAGCGGAGTGTTGGGCTTCCCGGTCTCAAGATATGCCACAATATTCCAGATTATTTCCTCGTTCACCCCCCTCAAAGACGTGTCGGCGAGATACATAACATGAGGAGACAGGGTCTGGCACTTGCTTAGTCCTCTTTATCGTAGGTATGGACGAATCGACTCACTGTGTTGGGATGCGTCACGAGGCGTGGATTCACGTTTGGCTCGTTTTCGAATACGATCAGGACTGCGCGTTTAAAAACACATAATTCAGACGATCAACATACCCTTTCCGCTGTTCAGCGCATCAGCCAGGGACTCTTCGTGAACAATTGGCCCGTGTGCTGGGAGAAGATCAGTCTGCATGCTATGGAAAGTGACTTAGCTGACTCACCGACATTGACGAGTAGTACACCGTCTTTCGTCTTGTCTAACGAATCCTTGTTGATTACATACCTAGTCTCATCCGTCAAAGGACACGTGAGCAAGATACAGTGTGACTGTTTCCACAGCTCGTCCTGGCTGACAAGTTCAAAGTTCTCCGATGCAGATGGATTGGCGTGTCGATTGTGGTAGATGATCTTCATGCCAAGATAGTGGCACATGGTAGCTGCTCTGGGGCCTATCATCCCCAAGCCCAAAACTCCTACCTACAGAGAATCAACTACAATTTTGCACGATGGAGGAGAGAAACAGACCGTTCGACCGCGCCAGTCCAAAGGGTCAACATTGAGGTCCGCCCACTTGCCTGCACGAACCGACATGTCCTGTGCGGTTACTTTCAGTCTTGACTTTACATCATGGTACCCCTGAAAGCGTTCATGATTGACATCACCGATCCGTCCGCGGTCACGCGTCGCACAGAGGTAGGCGCATTGCAAGCGAACGCTCCACTGCCGATACAAGTCAGGCCGTCAATTGCAGAACAAACTGTCCTCTACCCCACTCGCACTTCTGGATGATCCGCGGCAGATCCATGTTGTCCGAACCTACTCCAGGAGACGCGAAGATCTTGCATTCTGGTACCAGCGGACCGAGTAGCCTCTTGTGCCACGCAGAGGTCCATACCCCGGTCCGCATAGCTCCTATAGGCTAGGTGAGCGTTGCATCAGGATGGATGAAAAAACTCACAGCATATCCAACGAACGGACCATATGCTTCCACGGCTAACCGAACACGCTCGACTTGCTTGCCAGTGTCAGTGAACTCGCGATTGATGTAGATTACTTCCACGAGCTCGAAGTCGTCGCTGAGCTTCGCTATCAGATCTGCCTCCTGCGATCAAGACACGTGCTACTTTGCCAGACATCTTGCCAGGCGACACGACAAGTTGAGAAGCTCATCATGAAACGATTCTTTATGTACCAATGTTTTGATACATCCTGTAAAATTTCGGCATGGAGGCCAAGATACCGAGCCGCTCGAAGCGCCGGGGGCGAAGTACAAGTGCAGCTACCTCCTTTCACTAAACAGCTGTATCAAAGATCAACCAGCTTGTCCTTCCGACCAAGTCACCCTCATCCCGCCGCCCGCCTCTGTTCACTTCCTTGTGATCACGCCGTCGAGTCGCTCTTCTCCAATCACGGTTGTCACCTGGGTAGCTCGTACATCGGAAGAAAGACCACGCTGCTCGATCGAGAACGCTACGGCCTGCGCACGACCCTTTTCCATGTCGACAAAAACCCAAATAACCAATGCCGCACAAGTGCATAGGATGAAGCTGACACAATCAACAATCGCCCTGCGTCCCACGGATAACACTTACAGGAAAATGAAGGCGTCCCAGGAGTTACCAGTTCGGTTGATGATGGCAGAGCAGACATTGGGTCCGATGAGCGAAGACGCACGGTTTGTGATACCGAACAAGCCGAAGAACACTGCGTCGTCAATTTCTATCGTTGACGGGAATCACAATACTCACTGCCCTCATATCCTGGCGGAGTGAGATCGGACATCATCGTCTGCGCATAGGCATAGTACGGTGCCTGCCCCAAACCAAATACGACGTTGTAAAGCCAGAATTCCCAGGTGTTGTGGAAGCCAATCTTATCAGTCCATAGACCGAGCTGCAAGCATCAGCTCACGAAAAGTGACATGAGGAGGAAGATACTCACCATACCCCAGAAAGGGATAAGGACGGTGATGACGTTGGTGACCTGGAACATGCGTTTGGTAGGGAACGTTTTCCATCTCTGTAAATACCTGCGTCATTAGCCGAGTTTATCAAGGCGACTCACCAGAATCCATAGCATGAGGCGATACTAGTGGCAGCCTGAGCAAGACCAAGGTAGGTGGATTGGAGGAACGAGAAGCTAATGTGCTGGTTCTGCACGATGCTGACAACGGATCCAGTGGTGTTGAGACCATCGGCAAGGAGGAAGAAGGAAAAGAGGTAAATGAACGTATATGGCAGGCGGCGGTATTGGAGTGCAGCAGCCCAGATCTGCTTCCAACCGATGGTAAACCAGCGGCTACCCTTGGGAATGGGTGGGCCACGACGGTCTTTCTGGAGGAAGAACCATGGGACGCCACAAACGATCCAATAGCAGTTGGTGAAAGCCAGCGTGTACTTGTCTGTCAGCAGTAACCTGGATACAATAGACCTACGTTGTCGACCTTGGGGTTGTTAGCGAGCGGGAGAAGGAGCGAGAGATTGAGCGCGAGGGTCAAGAGGTAACCCCAGTTAGAGTGCGCGGTCGAGATGTTACTCAGTCGGTTACGCTCCAGCATTTCCACCTTTTCGTACTCGCTCGTGTCAATTTCCTGGTTGTCCAGCTTGTTTCGAGCCTCCTTAGTTCTAGGCGTGTTTCGTGCCAGCCTTGGGAAGACCGAAGCATAGAAGACGAGAGTAATGCCGTATGTGATGAAACTTGCGACAGTCAGTACATTGACAGTCAGGACCCTAGGCGACAGCTCACCCAAGCATATACAGAGCCATTGCAGCGTGCCATTGTTCCGGCTTCCAGACGCCGAGGAAACCGAATTGAGAGCCCCAGCAGACGATAGTGGCCACAATCAGGATCCACTTGTTCCACACGCCATAGTCCGCACAGGAGCCTGAGGCCTTGGTCAGCTACTATGCATTGGTATGCATTAAAGGGCGTACCAATTGTAGTGAAGAGCAGAGTCATGATACCAAAACTGATACCCTGGCTGATAAGCACCACAGAGGCGACTGTTTTGGGACCGCCAAAGTTGAGCATGCATGTACCGGACCCGCACGCTTCTCCCGTATCGCGATCGTAGCCTGCTGCAGTTGCCAAGCTCTTGCAGCATGTCAACTTGGGACCCTCACCTGTCTGTACGTTACTCACCTGGAACAGGGTCCCCGAATATCCATTAGGTCCGACACCAGAGTCACCGTTGTAATACAAGTAATACGCCCATTCTTCCCACCTGGTCACAGTTGGCCCCTCGGGCATCTCTTGCTCGTGCACAACCTGATCGTCGCCGGGGATCATCTGCAGGCCGCTCTCGCCGAGATCCTTCTTGTCATCGTGGATAGTAGGGGAAATGACAGGAGCAATGCCCTGGTTGGGCAACTCGACACCTGCAGAATAAAAGTGCGCGTTCGCCATACTGCCAATACTTCAGTATTTGGTTGGCGGAAAACGAAAGATGACTTTCAATAGTCAGTCGAGAGGAGGGATGAGGAGACGAGTGGGAAGAATGCCTATTTGTGATATTCTGCTATCGCGACTCCAACTGTATCCCTGCTTCGTGCGCCCCCTCATGCGGCGAAGTAGCCGAAAATTGAGTGGGGATATGTCATGGGACTATCGCGTACTCTGTACGATCTCTCGGTCTTTGCCCAGTCTTATCGGCTTCCGGTACTTTATTCCGATACAGGCAGATCCCGAGTGACCGCCCGGCATGCCACGGGAGAGCATGAGGTGGGGGGATCTGCACTACTCATCGGTAGGATGATGTCCCTTGTTCCTGCCCTAAAGCCGTCAAACCTGATGGGACTTAATGACGAAGAAACCTTGCTCCTCTGAGATAAGGTGTACATACGTGCAGTTGACTCTGTTTGAACTTGTCAGGTGTCGGGCGGTTCGTTATTTCTTGCGGCGCTTTGACCTACATGTAACCTCCCGCATGCAAAATCGACCGACAATGTTACAGAGCTGAAGTGATACACTGCTCTATCGTCAAGTCGTGGGTTCAGTCCCGGCACTCTCTGCGATAGGGTGCATGCGCACGAGTGGATTCCATTCCCCTTCAAAGTCATTCGTCTTCACCAGCATCTTGTCTGTATAAGTGGGCGAGCGATCGAACACGACCCGAGTCTAATGGACTAACCCTGAACAGGGTGTATGAAGTCAATTGCGCCCTGTTGCTGGTGGGCAACTAGGAACTGCCGGAACCTACCGCTGTCTCAGGTAGCAGTAATCGACGAGGAATCAGATCGTCGGCGGCTCTCCACTCGGGATAAGTTCGGCGCTCTGGGAGTCCTCTCGCCCATTCGCCTACGAGTTGACATCTATTGACAATTACTCTGCTTGCTCTCATGCTTGTCCTGAGTCCAGATTGTAATGTGGAATAACTCGATTCATAACGAGCCATGAGTCCTCACAATAAACAAGACCTGAATGAACCACTACAAGAAGTCAAACCCATTGATGGGGTATGCTAAGTCTAAAAACTACATCTGCTCCTAAACTTCTAGTTCGGGGACACGAGGGACCTCACTTGTTCCGGCCAGAGGAATAGGCTGGTTCCACGTCTTCCGCTCTTCTTCTCCCTCGATTGGCTCTTCAGCGGCCTCATCTTGCAATGTCGCATTGAGCACGACTGCGACGAGAGCGGCGATGAGGTATGGTTCCTCGACGATGAGTACGACGGCCTGAGTGATACCTTGAATGCCGGCGTTGTTGCCCTTATAGGTGAATATGTAGGAGAACCAGCTTGGAACGGTGAGTGATGCCAGGCCTAGAGCGAAAGCAGAGGTCGCGATGAATCGGTCTCGTCTGGTCCATTTGGCGTAGGCGAGGACTCGAATACCGGAGACTGCCACTGCACCGAACAGGAAGGTGGTAAAGCCACCAATGACTGAGGATGGGGCCGCGACGAAGATGGCTCCAAACTTGCCAATCACACCCATGAGGAAGAGGATGAACGCGCACATGTAGCCCGAGCTCCTAGAGGCATTCCGGGTCAGGGCAATTACACCCGAGTTTTGCGAGAAGGTCGTGAGAGGTGGAACGGTGGCAAGGCCGCCCACAGTGGCGACAACTGCGTCTGCGAGCACACCACCTTGAACTCGGGACATGAAGGTGTCGCCGGTGATTTCCAAGCGAGAGACATCAGACGATGCAGTGACGTTGCCGATCGTCTCGGCGACAATCACAGCCCACGCTGCAATCATTGGTAGAACGAGTTGCCCTCGAACGTGAAGCGACCAAGTATGAGTCCAGAGAAAGTTTCCAGACGGTGCACTGTGAATGGTCGCACTGTCGAAGAAGCCAGTGGCGGCAGCAATGATGAGACCTGTGATTAGGCCAAGGAAGACAGACGCGCTCTTCATGAATGCCGAACCAAAGATTTCGCTGTTTGATCAGCGAGGCGGATCAACGAATCTTCAATCAATTGAAACTCACCAGATCAGGATGACGGCGAAACATGAGAATCCAAGACCGAGGAACGCACCGGAACCCCAGAACTCCTCCCTACGACCGACAGAGCATAAGAGCGTGTGATCGGAAGCGCAAGAGCCTGAACCGCCAGCCCAGTTGGTGACACCGCTCTTCACTAAAGCCGCGCCGATAAAAAGCAGCATGGTACCAGTGACAAGAGGGGGAAAGAGCTTTCGAATGAATCGGGGTGGAACAAACGCCATTAAAATGGCAAAGGCGCCCGTTGCTGTAGCGGTGCCGAGGATCGCTCCGAATTCTTCAGGGCAGGGAAGCTTGGTTACCCCATCGGTGTCATAAGAGCAGGTTCCATTCTCGTACTGATTGTCTTGTCAGTTTGACGACTCGGAATGGGGGTGCCTATGTGTGGTTTTGAGGCGGACAACTCACAGATTGGGCGAGATAAGAAAGGGCAACGTCGGTGAATGCGAAGGATGTACCAGTGACGGAAATGAGACCGGTACCAAAGAAGTAGCCCGTCTTTGGGATTCTGAAGCGGGAGACTTGAATGGTGGTACCAAGGGCGCACCAAATCAGACATGCAGAGACGAGGTAAAGTTGGGACTCTGTGCCGAGCGCCGCTCCGGCTGGTCCAGCCAACAGTAGCGGCGGAGTAACCAGACCACCAACCATAGCGAGAGCGCTGTAGACTCAGCATATGACTTGCTAAACATGTGCAAGAGGATCAGGAAGAGGGGGCCAACTCACTGTTGGAGACCAAGGATGATCAGGAGCATGTGAGGTAACTTTTCGTTGACTCCGTAGAATGGTAGCTCGCGCTTGTTCTTGACCAAATATGGAATGTTGGGGATGAAGAGCGCTCCATAGTCGTAGTCACCAAGCCAGCCATCCCTCGTCGTCAGACTTTTGAGCGCAGCCTTGATTTTGCTTCGACGAGAAGTGGGTACTGGGCCGAGATCGGAGCTTTCGAGTGTCTGTACTTGGACGCCCGAGGGCAAGTCTTTGTCGAAAGAGGTCGACTCGGGTTCGATATTGGAGCCCATTTCTGCTGATGTTGTCAAGTTTTCTTTTTTGAAGTTGACTGAGTTCAGGGGACTTTCGAGTTAGGGATGTCGAGTCTGATGATCTGCGCTTTCTTTATACATGTTCACTAGTCTTTGGACCGGACTTGGCGGAACAAATCGAATTCGTTATCTTTGTCACTCGTGTACCTAGGACACTGAAAAACGTCTACGAGTTCGTCTATTGCATCCTCCGCCGAGTCCGACGACAAAATTAAAGACTCCGGTATTCCGCGCCAAGACAGATTGGCCGGCGGATCAGAGCTTATGAACCAGTAAGAATACGTCTTCTCCCTGAACGAACGGTGACAACCGATGGAATCGGCTGCTGATGTTTCGCCAGCCAATCAGATCGACGTCTTGACGGATCAAACTCAAACAGCTGTCGGAGGAGGATCTAGCAATAGCAAATCAATGCGTTGCGGCTCTAGACGCTTGTCCCGTGTCAGTCGGGATGATCGCAAGTACGTGACCACTCGGTTTCTCCGGAAAATGCGCAGATCCACTGGCCTCTAGTGAGTCTAATGCAAGCGAGCACGTAATACCAAACGAAATTGCCGGCGGACTATCTGGTTTTTTCTGCAAGTACAGCTGAACGTGGTGGTGCGGCTGGCAACACGGTGTTGACTGCATGTACGGTGCAAGACAAATCACTATAGCTCATCATGCCTGGAATCCTGTCTATGACTCTGAGCAGCCGCCAAACCTCTACCAGCCTTGCGCACTACTTCTTGCCAGTCATCCACTGGCGAACAAGCTTTCACCCGTTTACCCGGAACGACTTGACGCTCGCATCCCACGGCTGTCCCAAGATCAGCTCCTACTACGCTGTTGAGTGTGAACGACTCACGGCATGCAGCAGATTCGTTGAATTGATGTTCGAAGAATGGGTCGGTCTCGTTGGTCAGGACATTACCGAGCATGAGCGTTGCGTGGCCTAACGAATATGATTTTTCCCAGACAAGCGATGAGGGGATGTATATCTGGTTACGTCCATCTGAAACCACTTAGCAAGCCTATCCTTGCGCTTTCCACATTCTGCATGGTAGTCAAAAGCGAGCTCACTCTCTGCAATGGTCCTAATACTCGAGCCGTAGATAACCTCTTTGAATCCGGCCCAGCGGATCGCAGAAGCACACATGGGACATCTCCTTCTGTCAGCCCGCAATCCTTCCAGTTGATTCAAAAACTTACGGCTCTCCGTTTGTATACAGGCTAAACTCTTTCCAGCTGGCGAGTATCTCTTGAGGGGATAGACCGCGTTGAGTGAGGACGTCGGTGCAATGCCTAATGGCCGTGATCTCTCCATGCATCGTTGGATCTACTCCGATTCAGCTCTCACAATCCTTCAACCAGATAGCCTGGAGGTTGCTTACCTCCAGTACGTCCGACAGCATTTGAGATGACGCAGACGAGTTCATCCGACGTAGTATTCACAATGGCAGTCCCGAAAGGAGCTTGTGGACAAGGATGTCCATCGGCATATACCGCCTGCGACGGAACATCAATTGGTTTAAAAGCTTGATGATGCAGGAACCAAAAGGGACGCCGTATAGCACTTGGACTAACCTCGTTGGCTACTCTCATCCAATGCATGCGACGTTCAGCAGGGACATCGTTGATAGCTAACCCATGTTGATGTTCAGGGTGGATTTCGACTTGATAGCCCGAGACGAGACTCGCAACTGAGCATAGAGCTAAACTCGTGATGGTGAACCTCATCGTTTGTCAAGCCCTTCCAGACTGCTATTGAGGCTTCTCGGTGGTATGAAATGGTATGGTCATAACACTGACTGTTCTCTTTGACTTCAGATACACATTCCGCTCGGGCAAATCCACGTCCGACGACTCCGCCGAAAAGGTACGGTCAGAGGCCGTCCAGCACGGAGACTGTCAGTCCTCGATATCTGTACCCGATACACTCCTCCTTGTGCTCCGTCGGAGTCTGCTTATGTTACTCTTCCTTTGCTGGAGGAGGTACAAAGGGGCGCTTCCTTGCGGCGTCTGAGACACCAACCCCACTCCCTCCTCTTAGATACTGTAAAGTGAGAGAGTCCAGATATCTGAACCTCAACGACTACAACCCTCATACGAAGCTCTACGATATACAATGTCCGCAGTACCCACTATCTCTCTGAAAGACTTTGATGCGAGGAAGGAAGAGATCACACAACAGCTCATGGATGCTTCCATAAATGTTGGCTTCTTGTAAGTTATATCGCCAAAGATCACTTGCATCCGTAAATGTGTACCTAATTGTATCGCATTAGTACATTGTACGACCACGGTATCCCGTCCGAAGACATCCAAGCAGCTTTCGACTTGTCCAGAGAGTTCTTCGCCCTCCCTGATGAGGTCAAGGCAAAGACTCCATTGGACGGAAAGAATGCTGGATGGGAACGTGGAACTCAAGTGCGACCATCCACCGGCACAGCAGATCAGAAGGTGAGCCTTGAACTCTGTCCAACCTCCCTCAGGGATCACCTCTGATTCATCTCAGGAGTCAATTCAGCTCCAGTTCGCTCGCATGGAAGGTCTCTGGCCTTCCGACGAGGACATCGCAGGTTTCCGAACTCGCGCAGAGAAATTCATGCACCAAGTTCAGACGTAAGACGCTTCCCACCTTTATCTCCACAAGCTGATATTTCTTCAGGCTCAGCATCAAAGTCATGGAATGCTTCGCCGTGGGTCTCGGATTACCCATTGATACCTTCACCGAGGGAACAGTCGACCCAGGCGCGGGCGACTCCCAATCTGTCCTGAGATTATTACACTATCACTCGACCGAGGGCAAGTCGTTTGGTCCCAACTTCTGGCGGGCAGGTGCACATGCCGATTTTGACGTTCTGACCATGGTGAGACCCTCCTATCCTCATTTCATAGCAACTCTTTCTGATTCATTCCAGTTGTTCCAGCGTGATGGAGAGGGGGGACTTGAGGTTTGCCCAGGGCGTAAGGTCGTCGGCGACTTTGGAATGGGTCAGACATGGTTACCAGTCGAAGCGCGACAGGATCGGATTGTGTGTAACATCGGTGACCAGCTCATGCGGGTATGTTTTTCTCCTTGGATCTGCTTCGATGACCAACCTGACCAATCAAAGTGGAGTGATGATCGTCTGAAGTCCACATACCACCGTGTTCGACTACCGGAAGGAACCGAATCTCGTGGACCCAGATACTCGATCGCGTTCTTCAATCAAGCTCGGACAAACACCACTATCCAAGGCCCGCAGAAGAAGTACCCTGAAATCGTTCGTCGTCCCTGGTGTCTTGAAAGTCTGAGACTGTCGAGCTGACGAAGTCTCGCAGACAGGTGGACAGTTCATCGCTGATGCACTTGCCCGGAATCGTATGCAGTCCGCCGAGATTGCACGTCAAGCGGCCCAGCAACCAGAAGACAAGATTGCCAGGGAAATCCATTTTGTTCCCCAACACCTCCAGATCAGCGCATGATTTCCCTGCACCCGAGGTCTCGCTTGACGTTGTATTGTATCGTATGCGTTCCATCCAAGTTGCCTGTCATGTCAAGTGTATTTCTGAAGCTGTGAAAATCATGTACTGCTCCATGTGAAGTTGCCGATAGATCCATCAAAGAGTGCAGCGACATTGGGCACGCTCTCCTGGAGTGTCGACAATAGCTGATTTGTTTCTTCTTGCGAGAGATCGAACAATCCTGCCCAATCTGGCGACGGACCAGGCATGCTATTCTGAGGAAATGCATTTGATGGTGACTGTTCGGTAGATGTCGGTGTCACCGAGGGCGTCTCAAACAACTCGTCTGATGGACTACGAACTGCATTAGCCTCGTCTCAGCCTAAACACGTACAGTTTGATCTTCTTGACCATTTTTGCCATAGAGTCGCTCGTCCGACGACGCTTCGTCTTTGACAGATCCTCCGCCTCTCGGAACAGATCCGCGAGAACCTGAACATCAGTAAGAATCGGAGTAAGAAGCTTGACTCACCTGTAGCCCTCTCCTGGCGATACGGCTGGTAGGTGCCAAGCGCTCTAGTGCCGCTTTGGCCCTCAATACCCATTCTTTTCGCCTCAAAGCCTCGGGTTGGCCACTCAAACTGATCATATCCAAGGCAAGGACAACCGAAGCCGCTAAACTGTGGTACGGTATCGTCCACAGCGCTTGTACCGTTTCGGGATCGTGACCTCCACGTTCCAGCTCAGCGATGATTGACTCTGCAGTCTCCACACACGCGGCGTGAGCTTTTGCCCGCTGCGAGGATGATCCGCCTCGAGCAAGAAAGGCGCGATATATTATGAGCAGCTTGTGCGTGCCGGATATGAGTATATAGTGGCGCATTGCCCGGGCCCATGGCGGCGTTGAAGGAGTCGAAGGTCTGGCATTTTCCCGTAATGGTGCCGGAAGCGAGGATAGCAATTTACGAAGGCGTTGTGCGTGTTCTTCGGCGACGGCAAAGGCCCTAGAGAATCAGAGAGATTTGAGGGAAGATGCAGAACGCACGATTGTGACGATGCCGTTCTCAAACGGTCAAAGACCGATTGAACGATTGCGGACATTTGCGAAGAAAAGCGTTGCTTGCTGAGGAACATAAGAGCTGGCTCAGCGGTAGTAAGATTAACTCACAAGGCGACTGTAAGCACCGAGTCGGGATGACTCAAGCCTGGTCTCTCGATGATATCAGAATCATGGCAGTTGTTGGGTAGTGGTGTATCGAAATGACCAGGATGCACGGCTGCTTCGTCAGAAACCAGCCAGATGATAGACTGGAGAGACTCACACCATACACCACGGAAAGGTATCGCAAACCAGTCTTCCATGACCAGAGCCCACCACACCCTCTTTCCCACTTCAACCTCCACCACACGCTGTGCATTCATCTGCCCAGGCTGTTTGACCAGAGCATTGGCCGCGCGGCCCAAGCTGTGCAAGTTGAGGGTCTGCGCCGTCTTGATACCAATCGCGAGGAGGGATGAGAGCAGGTCTGAGTCACATACGTTATGTCCGCATAATGCGAGGATCGCTATGGCTTGACATGCCCAAATTGTGGGCCGTGACAAGAACTGGCCGAGGTATAGTGCGTCTTCGGCGGCAGATACCAGAGCGTTTGGCAAGACATACCTATCCGCTGCCAGAGAAGTGTAAGCTTTGCCTACCTGCTATCTATCGTACACTCACCCTCGGCGAGTCCACATGCCAGCGCATCATTATCGGTCATTTGATGCACCGCAATTCCCTGTAGAACAAAGAACAACGCGACCCAACTGGGTTCAACACGCTCCCAACTCCCACTCGCTTTGACGGTAGACCAGAACGCATCGACCTCTAGCCAAAATGTGGGGAAGAAAACACAGCAATGTTGCCATGCTACCTGCCGTTCTGCGAAGGACAGGATGGAATGTACGACACGACGCGGAAGGAGTGAATCGGTGATAGACTCTGTGTAGACATATGCACGATCAGAAGTGATTGGTACGATGTGGGACGATGTTATTTGAGCCTGCTCAATCGTAAACAAGATGTCAAGTGCGGAAACATGCCATGGATGTTACTCACTGATGTTCTGTCAGGTGTAGGCACTCGACTCGCTTCATCTCCATCTGCACCAGCTCTCCGGTCCAATCCAAGCGCGAAGAATTCCAAAGTTGTCGCTATAAGTAGATGTCAGCTGTGGCCTGCAGGCTGAGCCGTTTGTGTGTCTCACCAGCATCTTCCGTTTCAACATCACCCTCGACCCTCGGTGCAGATCCAGCTCTCCAGTTACCGTCTTCACTTGCCGCATTTCCAGGAGCGAGACCTCGCTTCTCGAGTTCCGAGACTCGCTTTCGAAGCTGGTCAATCTCGGAATACAGGTTCTGACGGAGGACATCTAGGTCGACCGATAAGTTTCCAGTCGATAATGGTGGGCTGTCGCTCTCAGCTCATTGGTTAGGACAAGAAATATCATGAAATGGGGTTCGACCAGATTCACTCACGCTGAAAGGACAGCAGGAACGAATTGAGCATCGAGATGACAGAGATGTGCCACCCCACGCTTCAAACACAGATCACAAGGTATCTGCTTGTTGCATCTCGTCTTCCTCCTAGGTCCAATTAACAAGGATAGACGGGTGTGTACAGTTGGACAAACATACCTGATACATTCGGTGCAGCTACGAGGCTTATTTCAGCTGTGACCTCGGTATAGGTCTCAGGGAGAAGGAAAGGAGGAGAAGAAGACAAAGAAGAGGAAATAGAAGACATGACACAGTACGTACCTCTTCGAAGGTCGCTGACTGACTTTGACCACGCCTTCCGCAGTGCTCGCGGCGCTGGCATCGTATGTAGGAGATCCATACTGCGCTGGTACTGGCAAAACATTCCCCGAAGCCGGATAATCCATCAGTCGAGTAGTCAAAGTGATATGAAAGAAAGAGAGGTGGCTTCTAAACCCGGTTATCCGGAGTTGTTATATTTTGGCTCTCCTTATCACTCTGGCTGGACCTAAAGTGGACAACACCATATATTATCATACATGCTTTCTCATCAGATGCTATGTTTGTACAGAGAATTAACTGCAGATCCCACTCAGCTGCCTTGTCGATAATCAGACTGGCAGATCAAGTCGACGAATCACACACAGCCTGTGCCGATGAGCTGGAACCCATCTTCGAGTGAGTTAGCTCACAACTTTGTCTTGTGTTTCTTTCGAGGCTGCCAGAATCTCCGATCATTCTAGGCCGATTAATGGCGGCAATCGATTCGTCGACACCATCACTGGTGCCATCTCCATCGAAATGCAACCCCTTGACACCGTTCACCAAAGCCTCGTCGGCTCGTCGGGATTTACGGTCAGTTGAACTCGGAACGTCCAATCCTGGATTCCTCTAGGATGATATTCAGCCATCGTCTAACAGGGAAAGGATCAAGTCTTACGTCGAAAAAGCCAGAAGGTTTCAGGTGAATTCGAAGAATCTCCACTGGCATGATCGGCCAGTCTTCAGGTCTGGATATATGCGTCACACCAAAGCCTGCCGGTATGAGTCTGGGTATCTACATGTCCTAGTGTCACTCACAAGGCCAGCACACGATATCCTCGTTCTCAACCACGTCATCTCGTGCGACCCATTTGGCTAATCCGAAATTCTCGCCACCGGGGTTTTGGTTGATATGCACCTCGGAGGGGTAGATTTCATCCTCATCATAAGTGGTAACAAACATCTATGGGACATCAGTTCGGAGTTCTGTCAAGAGACGAGAAGCATTTACGTTGTGTCTCGCAAATGGTGCGCGTTTCCACACCATGGAACCTGGCTTGGCAAGCATTGGTGGCATATCTTTGGACACTGGATCTCATCAGCTTTTACTGATCAACGAGTAGAGCGGCTGCGTACCAATCTTGTACCCGATATTCTGTCTTGTAGCGTAATGTTGCTTCGCCGGGTTCTCAATCGTCCAACATCGGGCCTTCGACGCATCGTAATCGGCAACAGCAGCCCTACTAGTCCGGAAAGACGTCTTTACAGTTTTAAATCCGTTACCGTAGAAGTTGGAGTCGCTTCCAACGGGCTCATCATCGGGAACCGAGTCAACCTGAACTACAGTATTACGAATACCATCAATCATGGGGTCCACTCGCAGAGAGAACAGCTAATACGTCTTATCAGTCTTATCAGTACCGAGACAGATGTGTGGGGAGGAGAAGAAAACCTACATGCTGATGGTGTTGTGCTGCGATCCGAGGAGCAACCTCCACTTCATGTGCTGAGTCTTGTATTTCGCTGGGGGCAAGTGGATAAGTGTTGATGATTCCTGTTGCCTTGACTTCCAGTTCGATTGACCCATCTAGAGCAAAATTGAAGTAGAACCCGTACTATGTAGCGTCAGAACCGCCCGAGGCGGAAGTGGCGAAACTACAGTAGCTGAAAGGGAAGAGAGGTGAAGAGTAGAAGGAAGACTATTTGAGGGGGGTGAGTCTTACTGACCTCGTAGTTGGCCACAGTGCATATAGAAGAGATGACAAGTTTTCGGTTCCTAGCCACATGAGCCCGCAGATCTCGGAAATCAGTGTGCTTGTGCAGGATTCCTGCATCTTCCTCACTACTTCACTTCAGCACCGAAGGTGGAATGGTGGTAAGGTATAACCGAGTTGGCGTGTACAGGCTGTGGGCACATACTGAATACAGATTGCGCTCTTGATGGTCTCAATCCCTCCTGCACGAGTAACGAAATCAGCATCCAGATAAGTGATGCTACCGAGGCAATCGCAACCCAATGCGAGGGAATTCGCAAGTGCACCAATCCCGTATTCCCCCGTGTCAAAAGCGTGTTTCCTGTGGTGAGGGAAGACAGTCTTTGCGTACTTCACAGCGGATATGTCAACCCTCATTCAGAGGAAAAGAAGCGAAGGACGTACCGGCACGACCATTTCCGCCACAGAGAGACGGTAAAACAGTGGTCTCTCGCCTTTCGCACCATCATCGTATGTCACATTCGACAAGACCAAGCCTTCACTGCATGTAGTCAGATTTAGTAGTGCTTGCCAGAAATGCTCGAAAGTAAGCTAACCGATAAGAAAAGCCAACATGAACTTTCCAATTCTGCCAGCTAACAACTCTACCTTGTATCCGATAGCTGACACCTTGAGGCTGAACGACATGAAGAGGCTTGAGCGTATCCCGGACTTTCCAGCCTGGTTCGTCTAATGCGATCTGTTCAGGGAGGTAGTTGTGGGGAGTGGAAGGAGGAGCAAAGCGAGCTCTAGGATCTGAAGAGGCATGGGCTGATGCGGATGAAGGAGCTGGAGTGGCGGTAGTGGGATTCGTGTGTGGGTAGTCGATGACGAGAACTTCGCCGGTATGTGAATCTGTTCAAAGTGAGTCACAGTGCCGGACACAATGAAATATGGGCAAATGGAGGTGACACTTCGGGAACATAGGTAAAGCTGACTCACCAATGACAGGAATGAAGTCACAAGGATGTGCATACAGGTTATCACCAGGTCTTGACCGATTGAAGACAAGGCACTGTTGCAGTCTTCGACCGGGGAACCTCTCGTCCACACCGACACACCACCCTACATATTCAGCACAACCTTCTAAATCATAAGGAACGATTTAGGCATCTCACCGTCCACGGCGATGCTCTGCTGGTCAATCCCTACCGCTTCGCAAGCAGCTTTGACCCTGGGATTGTGCTTACACACATCCTCTGCCCAAAGCAGTTCCTATCGCAAGTCAGCAAGGAATATCCCTGGAGAAGTCTAGTTCACCTCTGTCTGGAGTGATGGCTGGATGAGTTCTTCTAGTGCTGTCCAGGAAATGACAATGGCGGTGACCTGGTCAGACTCGTCCTTCAAGTTGGAAGGCAGATCAACAATGGCTTCAAAGCTCTGCGATGTGGCCGGGCAAATCAGGTGTACCTATTCATTTTCAACATCAGTAGGCAAGCTCCAACAGGTTACACAAACTCACGTCGGCCTGACGACGAAGATGTTGCCGTGTTCCTCGGACGCCTTCGAGCTCCTCGGCCCGGAAAAGTCCAGACCATTGAAGGACAGCATATTTTCCCGGTTCTCGAAGACTGATAGTATTGAACAGTGGTCGTTCAATCGGTTTGCCCTCGTGCCCTCCATTGGAGATATATGTTCGGACTGCGGCGACTGCGGCTAGAATCTCTTGGGAAGAGAGTGGGTCGAGTGGGTGGGCGAAATTATGAACGGATTTAGGGCTGTTCATGACGTTGCTTCTTTGAAGGATAGGTTTGAGGAATCTGACAGATTAAAGTAGAAGAACGGAATCTTCTTCTTGTAGTGTACTCGTCCCATGTTGAGAACCCTTTCGACACGACTTTTCCTCGCCGTTTACACGTCCCCTGGATGCCTTCGGCTGAACTACCTAAACTTCAGCTAGTGCTAGGGTGACTGGCTGCATACTGATAAATTGATGAGGATTCTTCAGGCTTCATGATTTTATTACGATCGGTCGTTGGTGCTGCAGGAGTTCTGAGGATCACGAGTCCAAAGAAACGATTCAGAGACAAAGTCCACAGAGAAACTAGATCAAGTAACGAATTCCCTGTGCCAATGACGTCCACACACGGACCCCGGAGAGATGGCCGAACTCCCTGAAACTCTCCCCATCGCTAAGTCCGCAGCCTGTAGTCTCGTATAAAAAGCACCTTTCGTGGCCGAGTGATAGTATAGGACATGCATCAGTCGGCCGATACCACAGTACAATCTCGTCCCGCTAATTGTCTCTTGCCACTCTTTCTTTCCTTCACATCGGCCACTTCCTGGAACAAATCAGCTATGATTATATGTTCAGGGACTCACATTCTTTGAGTCAAATTCTGATGCACAGCCTTGACCTGCATGTACGCTTCCATGCCATACGTACCAAGCTCAGGCCCGGTACCACTTTGCTTGAACCCTCCGAAAGGCACACTGGGATGAACAAAGGCATACTGGTTGCACCACACCGTCCCGGCATCTAGTGCCGAGGTAACACGCGCCACCTGTCGAGTATCGTTGGTGAATACTGCTGCAGCGAGACCATATGTTGTGTCATTGGCCAACTCGACGGCCTGTTCTTCGGTAGAGAAAGGCGCAGCGACAATCACTGGCCCGAAGATCTGCCTTGATTTAGCCTATTAGAATGAGTTTGTACAAAAGGACGTACTTCTTCCTTGACCACTCTCATGTCAGGGGTGGTGTCGGCGAGGATGGTAGGTTCAATCCAGAAACCGCCGTTTGATTGTGGCCATTTCTCTCCACCAGTGACGACTCGTGCGCCAGCCTCTTTACCCGAGACAATATAATTCAACACCTTGTCCCTTTGTGTTTCGCAAATCTTTGACCGCTATTCAGTGCTACACCCAGAAGTGAGACAGAGACGGAACATACCAGTGGCCCGAACGAGGTTTTCTCATCGTGTGGCTGACCGATCGCACAAGCCTCCGCACGCTGCTTGAGGGCGGTGATGAACTTTTCGTATACCCCTTCTTGAATGTAAACCTGAAAGTGTCAGCGATAGTTCACGAGTAGCCAGTCCATCCCGGTAGATGGAATGAAGCCCGATAATATACTCACCCTGCTTCCTGCACAGCAATATTGTCCTGAGTTGAACCAAATTGCCAATGCCGTCCAGTTGGCCGCTTCCTCAACATCTGCCGAATCAAAGACCAATATGGGCGATTTGCCACCAAGCTCAAGATTGACCTTCTTCAAATTGGATTCCGCAGCTGCGATGGAAATACGGCGACCTGTGACAACGGATCCAGTGAACGCCACCTGACATATATCAGCAGAACTCATACAGTCAAGGGCAGGATGAGATGTGGACGTGCTGTCCTCAATCAAGTCTTGGCTCGACATCTCAAAGGTCGCATGAATTGAAGAGTGTACCGACCTTGTCAATATTCATGTGACGTGCTATAGCATCCCCAGTCGTTGACCCAAATCCTGGAAGCGTATTGAGGACTCCAGCAGGAATGCCAGCCTCCTTTGCCAAATCGCACATCAGAAGGGCCGTGAGAGGTGTGAGCTCAGAGGGCTTCAGCACCAATGTACAACCTGCTGCCAGGGCTGGTGCGACTTTCCACGCCCACATCATGATACTGGAGGAAGGGAGGTATCGCATTGCGGTTGGGAAATCGTCAAAGGGGAAGTCCGAGAAAGAATAGAAGTGGACGTTTGAACATTCAGCAGGGAAGCGCAGAACCCGAGGGTACTGGATCAGCAGGTTCTCTGTTAATGCACAAGATGAAAGAACGCACGGGTCATTCCAAGGGATGATCTGACCACATACACCAATAGGCTGATGAACGGTATACACGAATTTTTCCTTGCCAAATGAGGTAATGGTCTGTCCATGTAGCTTGTCGGCAAGACCGGCGTAATATCGCAAACAGGCAATCGAGTCGGCCAACTCTGTTGTGCTGCGATAGGTCAGAATTATGCAGGAGGAATGGCTCCCTGAGTATGGAAGAGGAAGGGAGTTGTGCCTCTGGGTCAATATAGGGAATAGTAGGGGTAGGAGGAGATCGAAATATGCGAGGCTGGAATTTCGTCCTCAGACCTAAGACGTACCGAACCATGCGAATACCTTTACCAGTGGTGATACTGATCTTCTGTCATCCCAAGCTCTTAGACATTCAAGACGATCGGCTCACCTCTCAAGAGCTGCAAGCCTCTCGGTGTCCCGCTCCATTAGGTCGGCCAACTTGAACAAAACTGTGGTTTCATCTCAGCATCTACCCACAGAAGTCTAAACCAAAAGCATACCTGCCGCTCGCTTAGTAGCCTGGATGTTATTTCCCCAAGTGGTCTTGAAGGCCTTTCTAGCTGCTTTCACAGCTTTGTCGACATCTTCCTTAGAGGCATGAGCAAAGTCGAGCGACTTCTCCCCAGTCGCCGGATTCGTAGTGGAGAAGGTCTCCGATGAGGATGCTTCAACCCATTCGTTGTTGCTATGAGGTGTCAGTCCAACCTGTAACAGCGTTCCATACTGTCAAAGGATGGAAGAAGAGGGGGAAAGGGTCGGTATCTTGGGAGAACACTGGCTTCGAGGCTTACATGAAGATGCCAACCGGGACCTCGACCTCGCCCAGAGAAAAGACACGCAGCTTGGCGTGAGTTGGCATAGTGTGAACAGTTGTGATGAAGGTAAGTCAGCTTGATGGTCATTTAGAGAACCTCTAGAGTTAGTATGCATCTCATTGCCCCGACAAAAGCCTCGCCTGAAGGATGTGTGTCGGTCATGAGGAAAGGGAGTGAGCCCAAGGGATATGGTCCCGGATAAACTGAGTTCACCCGCTCCGAGCTGCAGAAACCACAAGTTCAACCGTATTCTTCCACGTTTCTCGACCTTTCCCCCTTCATCATCCAGACCCTTTTCTGTCATCACATGTCTTCAAGAAGGCTCTCAGTCGTACCCGTCGATGATAGCTCTCATCCTCAAACGAGACGCGAAGGTGGATCAAAGAAAAGATCATCAAGGGCTTGTGATGTCAGTCTGATTGATCCCTTTCGGGAAGGGCCCTTTTTCAGATCTGACCTGCCTCGTAGGGATGTAAAGCGTCCGTTAGATTTATGCCGGACAGACAACCAGGCTGAGCAGAATACAGACGGCGATCAAAATGTGAAGACATTCAAGACGCGCCCGATGGTGGTCAGTCGTGCAGGCTATGTCGCCAGAGCCAACAGCAGTGCCTCTTCACCCTCCCAGTTCGGAAACGGTAAGTCGATCCTCATTTTGCCCTTTCATGTCCACACATACCACTCCAAGACAATATCGTGAAACAGGAACTGATGGCTTGGTCGTAGTGGCCCTACACCGGGCTTCAGAGCTTATCAGGTCCATAATCCTCCCGCTGATCAGACCCCTCCTCCCTCTCGGCTCGATGCTTCGCGAGACATTCCGACGGTCCGCTCCACATTGCATCACAGCCGCACACCTTCGCCGACTTCGACTTCGCTTCAAGCTCCCGAGACTCAAGCACGACTTCGACGGGGAGAATCGTTGTTTGGGATCCCAACTGCCATGGTGGATCAGCTACTTGCTGTGTACTTTACTCATGTTCACGTGAGCTATCAATACGACTAAATGGGAGTAGCTGCTGAAGAACATATTTCCGTGTCTCTTCCGTACACGGCAATCAAAATCTCTCAGAACGTCTGGCCACTGGTCCACAAGCCTTTCTTCGACCCCCATAAAACTCCGTCCCACCTTCTTTTCTCCATGTTAGCAGTAGCATCATGCGTAGCCCCTTCGCTTACGCATGAAGGCTTCGATTCAGTAGTGCTCTTCGCAATGGCTGAGAGGGCGCTACATCATCGGCATATGCAGAGTGGGCTCGATATCATTCAGAGTCTCATCCTGCTTAGTCTACGCCAAACGGGATGCGGTGATAAGCGCAGTGCCGCCTTGTATGCCGGAAGAGCATGTATCATGGCTCTTACCATGGGATTGAACTTGGCTCTCAGTTTTCAGGCTGGTGAGACCACTCGAGTAAGCTGCTCCTTCCTAGTCCCAGTATCTAGTTGGACCACCAGCTGACAAGAATATGACCAAAGAGTGACGTCGATAGCGAAACTCGAGCCCGAGTATACTGGAACTGCTACGTCCTGGATAAGACCATTGCAGAAGAGACGGGTCGACCTTTTCTCCTTCCTTACCGCCGAGCCTCAATTCCTTTCCCAAGCATAAACGAGACAGATGAGCTAGAGACATGGCCACCTCTCCCGATGTCTTCTTCTCCTCTTCCAAAATCAGTCCGGCACATCATCCCGCGTCGAGGATACGTCCTCAGCTGCTTTGTGTGGACTTGTAGATTAGCCATGGTTGTTGAAGATATCCTTGACCTTGAGGTCGAAGGCCCGGCTAGAGATGGATCACCTTGGGATAGGGACTTCGGGACGTGGAGTAGGGATCGGAGAGACAAGACCATCGATGTCCAGGGTGTCTCCAACATGCTTGATTCGTGGATGGCGCAATTGCCGAGAAGCCTTCATGTGGATATTGAAGGGAAGTTTTCACCATTACCACATCATGTGGTCAGCCTGACGGTGAGTAATGATTTGCCCTTCTTCTCCGGAAGGATCACGCGAGGTCTTCTGTTATGGCCATACTTTCCTGCTCGTGCACCCATCTTGCATATGCTAAATCTATGAGTGGTACCACACTGCACGGATCCTACTCTATTCTCGTTCACTCCGCCAGCAATGCACCCCACAACCTCTGCTCGTCCCCTCCCAGCTCCTCGACACCAGTCCCATCTCGCATGCAGTATGTTCCGAAGCTGCGCAATCTGTCGTGGATCTTCTAGGCCACCTAGATCGACATCGGCTTCTGCAACAGGTCAGCTCGGACATCATTCACCTTCTCAGTCTGGCCACGCTCTTCGAAGGTAAGTCCTCGAAGTTTTGTCCTCGCTAAGAAGAACTGACGATGGAAGCCTATGATTCGATGTCTGGCAATCGGGATCTAGCCAATCGGGCAAAATTCAACTTTTCTCGGTGCTGCTTGTGGCTTAGAGAGTTTTCGTCCTCCTGGCCAGCTGCATCTGCGCACAGGATGTTCTTCGAAGGCCGTGAGTGCAGATGTGTTGTCTACAGCGACTAGACTTAACAAATTGTAGTCATACGAGGAGGTCTCCAGTTGTCTTCCCCGGAGGATGGCTCGTCTAATAACCCCAATCATACCTCAGTGTTAAGCACAACAAGCGAGATGGAGTCGCAAGCGCCACCGATTCCAGACGGCTTGCGAGCGGTCGGCCGTCATCTCTCAGTCTCTGATCCTACAGCTTCGCAGCCTAATATCGTCGAGACTCAGTCCACAACAGCACTCTCACACCTCTTCCAATTGCCGCAATTCTATTGGAACCAACTGACTAACCCGCCAGTCGACTTGAGCACTCCAGAATCCTACGCGCCGAGTAATTTCGCATTTCAACCTAGCACAGGTCCAGAAGTAGGGGTCGTCCTATCACAACATACAACGAGCAATGGTACAATCACATCGAAATTGACGAATTCCAGTCTTGGGCAAGGTGACAAGATTACGTCCTCGGCGATAGCGCCGGAGATGGCCTTTTGGGAACAGTCAATGGGAGAGGTAGCTTCCAGTAGCTTCTTGTCGTCCGGCCCTGGGGCGATGAGTCAAGCCCACACACCAGGACCAGAAGTCGATCAGAGTGCCATATATGAGGCTCTCATGAGCTATATGATGGATGCTGCGAGAGGCTCATGAACGAATGTACGCAGTTGGAATATACGTTCATACACGAGCATATTGCTGAATTGCTCTGCCTGCCAACCGAGACGCACATTTTCCGTATGATATTACGTCATTTTGAATCCGGATAACTTCGGCTTACTGGTGACTAACCTGCGGGTGACTGACAACCCAGTTACCCGTTAATTGAAGGCCGCTGAATTCGCTGAATTCAGGATTAGCAACTGTATTCTTCCTCCATGTCGGCCCAGTCATCTACAGTGAAACAGCAGAGATCACTTATTGCGTGAGTGTCAGGGAGTAAAAGGAGGGCTCATAATCCTCAGATGCGTTGCATGCCGGACACTCAAGGTTAGTATGGCCTCCGCGATATGCTAAATTGGGTAGACGAGGTGCATAGGCAACGAAGACCAAGTCACTCCCTGCCAGAGATGCCGTAAGTTGCTACATACCAACGGGGAGTAATAGAGCAAGAGAGCTGAGCACACCCGCAGAGAAGCAAGCTATATTTTGTGATTATACTCGACAGAAACGAGGGCGGAAGCGACAGCATTGGTAAATCCTGTGACCGGTGGTGCCGACTGACTTGAACAGGAAAAGGTCTGAAGCAGGATCTGGTTCAATTCATACCACCAGTGCATCAGCAACTGCTTCCATCACTCAACCCCCACTATCGGATCCGTTATCGTCCAGCAATCGAGACACGCCGTTCACTTACACCCCAACTAATGCGTCAACCGGATTCTCTCATCCCGCATCCACGTCTCCCGTCGTTGTCCGGCATGTTCCGCAAAATCTAGATGTCAGCGATTACCTAAACCCCGAGCTACCTCAAGGTCAGCCCGAGTCGGGATCGAGTGTTAGCTCGACATGGCATCAGGGCAGTGCGGTGTTTTCAGAGCGAAGAGGGCCGAGTGGGGAAGAGGATCCTGGTGAGTCTTCGTCCGTCTTCAGACTAACCGTAGTCACACTGCATATCGTCAGCCTCTCGGAAGCTGAGAGACTGCTGGATCTGTAAGTGACCCCACGCTGGTACATATGTTGAGGGTCATAGCTTCATGCGGCGTCTCAATCCACTCCTCGCCATATTCGATCGTCACTGTAGGTACCCCGAAGAGCATTTGCTAATACTCAGTATTCACCCTCGATTACGTCAGACGCACCTCGTCGATATTATTCGCTGCTATTCTGGCTGTATCATCCAAGTTCTTCCGACGCTATCTCTATCCCGCGCTCTACAATCATGCTCAGATGATACTGCAGCGAGCGACAGGGGTGGGAGACTGTGACTTGGGAATTGTCCAAGCTCTAGCTATCATGTCATACTGGAAGGCGCCCACTGATCGATCCTCTTGGGTAAAGCTGGGAACCGCACTCCGGCTAGGTTTTCAGCTGGGTCTACACATTCCCAGGACCGATAGGCTCCCAGAGGATGATCACGAAGCGAGGGTCATCGCCGATGCTGAGAGAACCTGGTTTTGCTTGTCACGCAAGCTTTATTCTCATGGTCAAGGCATTAAGCTCATGTGCGCAGGCTTTGATCGGGGTTACTCTGACATATTTGACTTACCTTCTGTGTTGAGGCCGGAACACATTGGGGATGTGAGTTCATATCACGAGGCTAGCTCACATTGTAGTGCAAGCAGTGGACGGAAGAAACAATGCGTCTTCACGTGAATGACATGCAAATCGCTTGTAGCATGGAGTGAGCTCCGTTATAGGCTCAATGACTAATCCTAGCACCGCATCCACCTACGTTCTATGGGTCCGATATCGCTCCCTTCGAAAGTCTTTACCGAAAGACAGTTGTCGCTCACTTCTCAATGACCTCTACCGACAGTTTGACAAACATATACGCGATTGGTTCCCAGACAATATCGGTCAGTTTAGCTTGTGGGCTATGCTGATACAGAATGTAGTGTACCCACGATTCCCGGCCAACGAGCAGAATCTAATGAAATGGTTTGATCTGAATCACCTAGTTAAGATCAAGAACCAGCAGCTGTACGTGAGCCCGACCTACGAAATACCGGAGTTGTTGGACGAATGTCTGGTCCTGGCGAGAAGAATAGCGGATCAGACCGAGCAGCTAGGAAGGGATGAATCGCTGGCATATCTACAGGATACTTCAGCGACACATCTTTCCTCTCTGGGAATAATACTTCATCAGGTCAGTCAGTCCCCACTCTACCCCTTGCTCCATATTTACGGATTTCAGCTGTTCTGGCGTTGCAGCGATGACGGCAGAGGGGCGGTGATCGATGTCGTCAAGCGAATTCATCGCGTATGCGACGAAACATCCGAGGGAGACCCAGAGGCGGTAACCGCCTTTATCGCTCGTTTCATGCAACGCCTCTTGCAGAGCTTGAGGATCGATAGCAGGAACATATCTCGCCTACCTTCGCCTGGCCATGTTGGGGATGCAGCTGTTCCGGCCGTCAGTCACGGTATCATGTCTGATCTAGTGAGGTTCTCATGTCCTCAATTGCCAATCTGATTCTCCTAGGACGAGTTTCTGCGATTCACAGCACCTCAGTCAAATGTAGACCCCACAATGGATGATCAGTTCTGGTAAGCTATAGCCATTCGGTTCACAGGCTGAGGAATTAGGGCTTCGATTTTCGGGACCAATGGTGTCTACAACCACAACATGTTTTTCAAAGCATAAATATTCACAGCCAACCTATCATCCATCCACCTCTACCACATCCTCCTTAACCAGCACACCTCGGCTAACGATTTCGACCCGTTTTTCATGTCGCTTCCAAGTAACAACCATTCGACCCCCTCGGGAGCTTAGCTGTTGGACGCGGAGGGTATCGCCCAGGTCGTCACCGTGAGCATGCTGGAGGCGAGCAAGGGCTGGAGCGTGAGAGAAGAAATAAGGAATTACGCAACAATGTGCTGAGCCAGTCTTGTGACGCGATATCAGCACTTGGTCTTAATGAAGTATAAGAGTGAGACGTCGTGTATAGCCGGATGAAGTCGAGTATAAATAGAGTAGTGACGTCGAAAAGGGCAACAAACTATGAACAGTGAACACTTACCGCGAAATCTTCGTTTACAAACCCTGGGACAGTCACGATCACCCGTGTGTACACGTGTGGTGCATCGATCGTGGATGAGGAGGAAGCCGCCGCGACTTGCGTAAGAATCAGTGATCGTGGATGGAGCCGGCCCTGTGGTTTGCGTTAGATGCTATGATTTGCAAGATTCGCAGGCGAGAATCGCAATGGGTTCACAAGAACAACGCACCAAATATGCCAAGTCTAGCTTCAAATTCTTGAGATCCACCTTCGGGCCCATCTCAACCAACCAGTCCCTATCTGATATCAAGACCGCTTCAACCATACCCTCGACTCCCAGGTTCTCCAATAAAGACCGTCTCTCCTCGTTCTCCTCTGAGATTACTTTCAGTCCTCGCAATTCTGGGAAATCAAGCCCTACAGCTCCACTGCTCTTCTTCTCAGCTGCTATCATGCCGTGGAATCTCGTGGCGAGCTCAATACGATCGGTAGGGATGTTCCGGACGTTGAAGAGATAGTGGGCGAGAGCAATTGTTGCGTGGCCGCACAGAGGGGCTTCCTCCGTAGGGTTGAACCACCGAACCGCGTACTTCGAGGTAGAGCGACCAATAGGGAGGAGAAAAGCGGTCATTGGAAGTGCCAATGCACTAGCGATAGCCTGAAGTGTGGCATCGGGCGGGAATTGAGCGAATACATCGCCAGCAGTAGATGAGGTGACGCTGGGCGTGGGCAAGAGGACAACTGCGGCTGGGTTTCCGCTTTCGTTGGCAGACACATCGGATGCTTCGACAAAAGCGTTGATCAAGGCGTACTGGACTCGCATTATGGTATGTACAGATCACCAGCTAGGCTGCACATGTTTCTTGACTGAATCAGCTCACCTAATTGAAATATTCCAGAGTCGGGCCAAACGTCGGTGTGGGATGAGGCCCGTCGCCGGAAAAGCCGGTTATTCTAATGGTACGTGCGCGTTATTCGAAGACCGCTCGATAGAGTCAGCGGATCTGTATGTACATTCGATGCATTCGCAGTGTTGCCGATCCTTTGTATTGTAATGGACCTGAACGAGCGAGTTTTCCAGACATATAAGCCTCATCGTGTCTGCATAGCCAAAATCGGACTCCCAACGACCCATCATTACAAAGTGGCAAAACGATCTCATTTTTACGAAGTGTACCAACGGAAAACTGTACCTGCTGCTACCACATGTCTCCAAAGCTTACGCCATACTGTATCCTTTGCATATTCTTGGCCAGGCTCAATAATGAGGAGGTCATCACCCATCCATTGGTGGACACCCTGCGCATTTTTTCCTGCTGTCTTCCCTGCCATCTCCCCTGCGCTCGTTTCTGTTCCATTTATTGTCGCATTCCCTGCTGTCTTCCCTGCCATCTCCCCTGCGCTCGTTTCTCTTCCATTTATTGTCGCATTCCCTGCCGTCCTAGCTGTCCCGTCTCCCACCCTTTCTGCTGCTTTTGCTGCTTCCTGCGCCCCAATCATTTCTTTCTGCGCCGGATTCATTTCTTCCTTTGCCGCTTTTTCGATTCCCGCCAACATATCCTTTGAATCCTGATGTTGGCTTTCGTCGTATATCCACAGAGTCAGAGGTTTGGTGTCTGATTGAGGCAAGTCCACCTTACGCAGTATCCTACATCCTTCGTTTCCAACAGTCATCTGTCGTGAAAGACAGAATCGAACTCTGCTCTGACCGTCAAACGGTATTTGGCCGTGAATGATCCGGACTGTTGCTTGTCCTGGCCCTCTCTTCCATTTGAGGCCTTTGGGGAGTGAACTTTCAGGTCGGTAGAGCGTAGTACGAGTATCCCCATGAGCTTCGCTGCCAGATTCTTCTTTTTCTGTAGCCAAGCATGTTGAACAAGCTCCTGCTTCAGGCATTTTTCCAACCATTTTCGTCGGTAACTGAGCCTGCAAGCATATCTTTCTCTCTCTTTGCACACTTTCCGAATCGTTTCCATGGAGTTTCTTCGTCTTCTCCGTGGCCTTTGGGTCGTCAACGGGTGCGCTCGCTGCCGCCCAAGAAGGTGCAAAGAGTGTGCTTCTAGCGTTGAACTCTGAGCTCCAGGGTTGCGAAGGAATGAGAATTGCCTTGGCATCGTTGTATTTATTTTCCTTCGCATTCCAAGTGAAGGTCAAAAAGTACGTGGCGTCGTCGCGGATGATGGAGGTACTCCGTATGGATTTGAGGGAAGGTGAGCGGTATTTGACCTTTTCATTTTTTCGTTGGAGCTGGATAAGGAGGATTCGAAGGACGTCGCCGTCAATTATGCTGGCTGATGGCAATATGAGCCGTATGCCTTGGGATTTCCTAGTAGGTAGAACATTCGGCTCCAGGACAAACTTGGTAGGGAAGTAGTGCCAATATCCTCCGTACTGTGTGGTCTTGAATACTATTCGGTGCTGTTCCAACCAGCTCAGCCGTAGTGGTTTCAGAAATCGCTTTTGGAAGTTGGCGTCGACGGTCCAAGTCGCTTTTTTGTCTTCCGGTTCAAGGGCTTCCACAACCACTTTGGACAAGATATCTTGGCCGTCTAGCTTGGGGCAGAGTTTAGTCGACTGAGAAATCCTTGTGACGAATGCGATGCGAAGCACAGAGATGAGGAGCGGCCATAAGCCAAGTTTAACTTTCAGGCCAGGAGGGATAGATGCAATGAATATCGTAACCTCGGCGTTGACCACGGCAAGTGTGCAGAGTCCGGCGAAAATGGCCAGGAGTATTCCACATAAGCCCTGTAGTATTGAGAGGGACAGGAGTAGTATGCCGTCGTATAGTCCGTGTTGAACGAACGGATCATCCTCGGTGAAGTATGTGCCCATTCGGTACTGGTCCTTTCCTTCTTGCCAATATGCACGAATAATGGCTGCCTTTTTCGTCTGATCACCTACCTCCGGCCCAGTGTCTGTCTGTTTTTTCCCATTAGGATGAAATTTCGGCCTTCTTCCCTCAACTTCATCGCTCGTCGTGATCCGCAGAGCCAAGTACCCTGTCAATGCCGATAAGCAAGAGTATGCGAATGCGAGACCCGCCCAACCGAATCCGGTGAAAAACTGAGACTGCTGGTATTGATTCTGGGATGACAGATCCTTGCGCATCGGATATAACGCAACAAGCGGTACAATCGTACCGGAAATGGCGATAACGCTCAACGTGATGGAGGTGAAAGCGTTTCGTACCAAGGCTGCTTGGAATCTGTCAACGCTTTCAAACGTGACTACTGTCTCGTGAGGACTCATATGAAGTAGATCGTCGTTATCGCCGTGCAAGTGCTCCCTGAGAGGATGATCGTCATATCCTTCAACAATCTCTGGATTGGCGGAACTGGCCTCCCAGTGGGTGGAGGTTTTGCCGTCTTTGGGTGAAATGCGTCGGAAGGTGTTGCTTTCGCAGTCCCGATTTGGATCGATCGCACTCGGACTGGACATTTGTAACTTGTATTTTCGAAACCGGGCACGAGAACCGAGAACATCCATGCAGGACCAATCCAGGATCTTCACCTGCTCTGGAAACAGCTTCTTCAGACCAGCCTTGAACATTCCCAATGACCCGATGGGAGAACCAAGCATCAATCCAAACAGCGGGTTCAGTGCCCCTGCTGGTGAAAAAGACTCCCATAGATCCGCTCCAGCATAGTTAAGTAGCGGAAGAAGGCCGACAGTGATCACAGACGTGGTTGTATCAGCACCGAGAGCGCTCGAGTAGGGAGTGCTCGAGTTGGAGGAACTTTTTTCTATATTTTCAAGGTGAAGATGCTGATCTATCCAAACGAGACCCACCACGGCCCCAGCGAGTACAACGACAAGCACGACCAATGCCAGAGTCTGCTGCCACACCGACCACAGTCGGTGCACATCCAATGGCATCCTGTTAAGTCTTTGGAAAGGAAGAGGGAAAGCTGCGCAGCATGCTTCACAAGGTACAGGCTTAATACAAACGGGAGAAGCGCTCTTGAAGATCCAAGCCTGAGTCCGGCGGAATGGATTGGAATTTGCCGGTAACACACATAGGAACAGGTGATCATTTATCTTCCCGACAATACGCTTTGGCTGCCGAACAACAATAAGCTTTGGTACACGGGCAAAGTGAAAACTAAGTCGTATGCTCAGAGATAAGGAAGGGCGCCGGAACCCGCCTTCAGCCAAAACAGCGCGGGAGCATGAGCTGCTCTATGGGTGCGATGGAACGGTGGGAGAAGGAGCGAATGATAATGCAGAGCAGAGCCATCGGCAGCAGGCACAAACATGCGTTCCGTTTGATGTCATCTGCCGCGATGAGGAGTAGCAAGGCAGAGAAGCGATGCATGTCAGTCACCTGCCTCCCGCACAAATCCTGCTCGGAGCGAGGATCTCCGCAGAGTCACTTGACTGTACCGCAGGCTACGTTTGTTTCACATGTATGTTTAATGCATGTCATGCATATACTGCCAGCACGTACAGCACGACATGAAGTGTATCACTGGGTCCAGTCCCGCTCGGATAACTAGGCTGTCACACGGAGATAGATTCCAAGCTGCCGGGGCGGCCGCCTCAGTGCGGTCTTCGGTACCTCGGATATGGTTCGTCGAGAGTGCTGATGTTTACCACCCTTCTGCGATTTTCGATTCCTCGTCTTTGGCTGGTAACCAAAACGACTGGATAAGATTAGCCACGAACGCTAAAGCTTAAGAACGACCTACGAGCTTTTCCCCTGCAGCAGCCAGCATGGCAAAACGAGGATTGAACGCCACGGTGCGTATCCCAGTTGCCTCGTGAGTGTCACCTGATCGAAGGGTAACCACTGGTTTACAGAATTGAGGGATTGTAGTTGAGCTGTCTGTTTGTGAGCCTTCCACCCTCCACAGATAAACGGTGCTATCTGCTGAGCCGGAAGCGATCCATTGCGAATCAGCGCTCCAGCTCAATTCTTCCCCACTAGCTCCCCGGCGCGGCTGTATGTCCTTCTGACCATGTCGATCTCGCTCGAGCCCCTGATGCCCGACAAGGCGATGTGTCATTTGCAAAGTAAAGGCATCGAGAATATAGTGGGCATCTGATGAGGTTCCAACGAGGAGGTATTTGCCGTCATTGGAGAACGAAAGAGAAGAAAATATCGGTTTCGGTGGAGGTTGCGCAGTCTGCGCGAGGACGCTGTCAATCAGGGAGGCATAATGAAATGGGGCCTGCAGCAAGTCTTAGCAGCGCTCAGTATTCAGATCCAGGCCTACCTACCTTATCCATTGACGCAGCACTGTACAGCATGATGGTTTGTGTATCTGAGCATGCCACAGCAAGAACCGCCCCGGTATTATCGAACGCGGCAACGGTCGCCCCTCCCACATCGTTCAGTAAGCCCTATTTATTCAGCACAAAAAGCATCTTTAGGGATCTCTGCTGGACTTACCACACAGCTTGGCATTCGTAGATCCCATAATCTTGCTGTACCATCATCACCAGCGGAGAGGAAGGTATCGTTTGTTGGATTTATTTGCAAAGAGAGTACTCTGATCATTAGGGTTTGCTCGGATCTCTCACTCACCTGGCTGTATGACCCTTGAAGTATGATAGGTACTTGTTATCATGGGTTGAATGATAGCGGATAGCGTGGTCGTTCATCTTGGTCGATGCATGCAGGATATTTGCGGAACGATGGGTGAAGCGAGCCAGCGACACCCCGTATTTTTGAGATGGAAAGGTCATTGATTTACTATTCATAGTTCAGCTGGGAGCACCGAATGTTTGCAGCCTCTCACCTCCCCTTACGAGCATCCCAGACTACAAAGTTCTCATCCTCTCCACATGTCAAGCATTTCTCACCAGTATCATCGAACGATACGCTGGTAATTTGGCATGGCTCGGTCGAGGACGAGGCATGTTTGGGTCTGACGATCGCATCTGAGAATACTTTGGCTGGTCGCAGTTGGTTCTACATCCACAGTTAGTTTCATGCGCCAACAACGTCACTGCTTGGTCGCACCACGACTTGTTCACTCAGGATGATTCCACGAGGCTTTTGATTCACGTTCATTGCTGTTATAACATAACATGAGAGATCTCACGAACGACAAAGATGGGATGAACACATGTGTCACGTGACCAACTGAACATGCATGCAAAGATTGTATTCAGAACAGTCATTTAGCGAGCAGGGGAAGCGCATCTTAGTTGCCTCTGACATGGCGCAGACATGTTTCATAGACTGCTCACCTCGCAACGCCCTAGCCGGCCAGGCATATTCCAACATTGCAGATAGTTTCGGGTGCACTGGCATGGAGTCTAAGCAGGCCTGGTAGAAGGCACAAGGTGATCTAGAATATGCAGCACGGAGTTTGCATGTCCCCAGCATGACTCACACCTCGCGGCGAGCCTTTATCACGCCGTCATCGATCCCGTCTCCAAGCCCGCCTTGTACGCCAAGCTTTCGAATACCAATTCGCGCCACAGATTGGCTGTGAAAGCTTCCGCTTCATCGTCGAGTACCTACGGCCCTTCAGCAGAGCTATGAGAATTGACTTACAGGCTCGAGGCCTTCAATGAGGGCTCGAGGTCCTTTGTGGTCCCCAACATGCTCTAAAGCGAAAGCAACCAGATCTTCGTCCACATCACCCAAGAAGTGGGCGATTTGTTTACTGACAAAGGACCGTAGTTTGTTCTGTATCAAAGCCTACATGTTCAGCTCGACGGAACGCCCAAATACTCACTTCATTCAATGCGGCCCACTCAATGGATGTCGAAAAGAGCTCTCTTCTGTCTGGAGGAATTTGAGTTTTGATTTCCAGGAGCCTCGCATTCCGTTTTGCCAATTTCTCTGCCTCTGTCATATCTTTCAGGTCGCCATCATCCTCGAGTCGCACGAAGCGTCTCTTTTTCTTTGAAATAGTGTCATCCTCCTCGTCGCCATCGAAGGAAACGCCAGGCCTAGCCACAATGGTAGCAGGTTTCTCCTCTGGCTTGACATCAACGACTGGAGCCGCTATCGCCAATTTGATTGGCGCCGCATCTTCCGTCAAAAGACCTGCTCGACGTTGTTTGTTGTCCATACTGGCCATGTCTTCGAGCTGCTTCTGAAGGAACGCTTCTGACTCCTGTTCCAATGCTTTGGCTTCGTCTGCTTCAAGTTGACGATCCCGTACGTCCTCCTGATATTCGCGCGTCCGGGCATGTTGTCGCTGATTCCGCCATCGAATTCTAGAGGTCAATTCAGCCCGGGAGAGTGTGCTTACCGATCACTGTAAAACAACTCCTTTCCCCGATCTATCTTCTCGTCGTCATCCCAGGTCTCCAAGAGCTCTTGGAGCCGCACGCGGTTTCGATTCTCCGCGTCACTCTGCTGCTTGCGATGCGCCATCTCTCTGCGCAGAGCTTCGATGCGCTGGCGTTCTCGATTCTCGACTCGACGTTCACGCTGTCATCAGCCTCGCAAGCCAGAATTACTCACGTCTCGTAGAGCAGACTCTAATTCTCTTGCGCGACGCTGCTTTCTCAGCTCCTCTTCCTCCTCGTCCGTTCTGTCACTCTCAGCTTTGCTGGCCGAATTTTGAGCTGGTGTAAAGTTGACAGGTTTATTGTAGCTTTGTGGGTCTCGCGTGCCATCTCTCTGTGATCCATTTTGATGGGGTGACTGCGAGGGTGCGGAAGATCGATTGGGTTGCTGCTGGTTGAAGGCTCTTGTTCCATAACCGTAACTCTGGGTATCGTAGGCTGAGCGGCTGCCAGGAGGGGCAGATGCAGCTTGCTGGACTTTGAACCGCTCCCGATCCAGATCAATAGATTTCTTTTCCCGTTCCCGCTTGGCTGCATTTTCTCGGAACACGGCGATCTGATCGAGAACAGCGACTCGCTGATTTTCAGGTAGATCGCCTTCCCGCAGATCTTGCAGGTGGGCAGGGACGATGACAGGTATGCGGGGAGCGGGACCCGCTACACCGGTATCAGGCTCGATGGCGTTGGGATCGGTCAACAGAGCGACAATGTGCGAGATTGCTTTGCGGCATACGGCGTCCGCCGACTCGTCATCCTGGGAGTCAGCCTGGATACAACCACGGGACACACCTCTGAGCGGCCCAAAGTCTGCTCGAACTCGTCCAAGAACTCCCGAGTCTTCTCATCCACTTTGACGACAAGAGCTTTTGTCGTCTTGCCTCTACTCCGCTCGTCCACCGTCATGTCTGGAAGTTCCACCCCATTCAAGCATCGGATACACCGCATCACAACTTCTGGACTCTCGAACAGGGCGAATCCAAATGACTGGGGGTTGCCGTTTGCGCCGGTAACTCGCTTTAACTCATGTAAAGGGCCACAAGCCTGATTTCGTCAGCTGTTGTTGCGCCAATATTACTTACGTTAAGTAGATCGCGTATAGTCTGATCACTGATCCCTGGAGCAATACTACCAACAAAGACCTTCGTCGTCCTGACGTCACGTACGAATCCTGGAGGGCCAGACGGTGTGGGTGTCCCGCCGGTGCCATGGGGAGGAGTAGGCATGCCAGCCGGTAACGGAGGCAAACCCAAGCCAGGATGAGCCGGTCGAATCGGCAATTGTCCTGGAGGAGGGCGAAATCCATTTGGCGAGATACTTGGATTGAATCCATTGGGTCCCGGTCCGCCTGGTGAGAAATTGGGAGGGAACGGAGGGGGGACAAAACCTACAGGTGGTCGAAAAGGGGGAAAGCCTCCAGGTGGAGGTTGGATATTTGGCGGGAAGGGCGGCAAGGCGCCAGGTAACCCTGGGGGAGCTATCTACTTCAGCTTCCTTCTTTAATAGAAAATGCAAACTTACGTGGCCCGCCATACATGATTAAAGGTAGAGAGAGGGGAATGAAAGTCGAAGAATGTGAATTCATCTGACGAACGAAAGATGCAAGGCCACTGAATTGCTTCCGTGGGAGAACCAATCTCTGTTTCCTCAGAAGTAAAAGTCAACGACTCTGCTCACTTCTGGGGATGATTCATCTGACAAAGCTGAAGGTAGCACTTGTCAGCATAT
>MCFC01000121.1:0-34261 GCA_002105065.1 Naematelia encephala
TTGCTTGCTCTGCTTGTATCCCATCCTGAAAATGAAAACGGGAGAGCAAACACTGATATCTATATTCTACGTAGATATAAGTGTCACTTCACATTCAGGAGCATTAAGAGGCGTATTCAAGAGTCTCGGCGTCCCTGCTAGAAGACTAGAAACAGGCGAAATGAACGTGCTGGTCATTAGGATCAAGCAGGTTGATATCGAGCCAGATGATGAATGATTCAAACACACCACCTCGCATACTTTTATATACCACACACGCAATTCATAGCTTCTTCGTGTATGTGTCTCCTAATCATTTATCCCTAAATGCTGCATGTATGCATGTACCCCTAGGCAATAATATCCCGCCTAATCCCTTTGCTTGCTTCCTCTGACCCTCGACGCTATTCAATGGTGTATATGTAATGTCCCTTCCAAACACTCAAAACACTCAAATTTCACTCGATCCATAAAATCATGGTTACAACCAACCTCTCTCCCCTTATCCGCGTGCATGTCTACTCCTCACCACTTCCACTTCCACTCTCACTCTCACACGCTCCACAAAGTCCACGAGATGTTTACTTGTTTTTTACTCTCTTGCTGTTCTATCTTGACGGGGAGAGGGAGGAAAAAAGGACAAACCCTCAGACACAAGTAGAGGGAGGGAGATCTGTTGGATCTTGGTACAAAAAAAAGCGAGGTAGGGTGGGGGTCGGGGTAGACAAGTACAAAAGCAAACGTGAAGCGCTTAAAAGAGAAGGCTAGTTACAACGATATATATATATATATAACAAAGAATAATGATAATCAACAAAATAATAATGGTAAATCAACAAACAGGAAAGAAAGACCGTCTAATACATCCTCCGCCAAACCAAAAAATCAACGAAGGACCAGCGCAACCGCGCCCTATACGTGGTCAGCTTTTATTGGTATACAATGTATCGTCCCGCAGGACGTACGTGATGTACAGCATCCCACACCCGCCTTGCCCTCGTAGGCGGCTCAACCATGTACATGCTCCTCCTCATCCTTTCTGCTTTTCGCTCTAATCGCCTGAAAGCCCTCTGAACGCGACCCGCACGCCTGAATCGACGATCCATCAGAGAGAATGGCATCGGTCCATCTACCTTGACATCGGTCTTGACTCGCTCCTCTTGGGTCTCGCCGATAACTCGCTTTGCCCGATCGATAAGCTTGTCGAGACCCCGCTTGGCTTGTTTGAGGTTCTCTTGCATCACGACCGTGTGTTCGTCCACATAGCCCGACAGGTGATCATACGACGCTTTGGCGAGTGCTACAGCTTCCCGGGCAGCCTGCTTGGCTTCTGCCTCGGTATCATAGACCAGGGGCAGCGGCAGTGGGATATATGGTTTGACACGAGATGTCACGGTGTCAAGCGCATGCCTAGAGACCGACACGCCCCGAGCCGCCCTTCTAATGATGAATTGCGACAGCGTAGAAGTCGTTTCTGCGATCGAGTGCGCCAAGGTAAGTAACTCGCTGAGCTCGCGGTGTAGCTCTGCCATGACAGGTCCGTAGATGTGATCGAAGTAGTCACCAACCACAATGGCGTACCCTTTGGCCGGTATGGCGACATGGTGAAGGCGGTTCAACATATCCAGCTTGACGTGCTGAATCAAAGAGCAAGAGCACGGCTCGGTAACGTTGACGACCGGCATAGCGTGAGACGCGTTTGCGCGCTTGACGGTGTGCCGGATAACTCGGGCCCAGGTGTCGTCACGCTTCGCCAGGGTCGATGATATAGCAGCAGACAGCGCGACATCTGAAGGACGGACGGAAAGAGAGCAGCAAGCTTTGGAATTGGAAGATGAACCGCGTCGTACAGATGGAGAGACAGAATCCTTGATGACAATGTGTGACTTGGCTTTGTCAGGTAATGTGGTGGTGATAGGATCCCGGGGACTCTGCTTCAACGGGGCGGTTGAAAAGGTGCTGAGAGCGTGCTTGATCAGGTTGAGATCGGGGATGCGTGGCGTGGAAGCCGGTGAAGACACTGTTTCCGCCAAGATCGACGTGGCGGGTAATGGCGACATGGGCAGAGGATTCCATAATGAGGCGGTCGGACCGGCGGTCACACCCACTGGCGCCTGCGTATTGCCCGGAGTGGAGCTGACTAGACGCTTAATTGAACTACCTGCGGAATACGGGAATGAGTGTAGGCCGAGGACGAGTCCTGCAAGCAGTAGCACTGAGAAAGCAACATTCCTGGGCATCATCAGCATCGAGGCAATTTGCGAAATCTGGGGACCGACCTCTTCCTTGCATAGTTCTGCGCGGCAGCAAGAGCTTCGCGGATATTGGCACGACGGTGAAGCACTTGGGGTTGCTTCTGCGACTCTTCCTTCTCCACCGTTGATCCGGACGGCACCTCCTGACTAGCTAGCAATGTATATTCGCCTCCTTCTTGCACGCTGTGGGCAAGATCTGGTGAGACATTCCACAGCTTACTACTCTCCTCTAGCCAACTGCGTGGAACACCTCGCCCAGGACTGAGTCCTCTCTTTCTGCGTGGCAAACCCGGTAGGTCGAGTCTCCCAGTATCGTCGATTGTCCGGAGGTTGGCGAGAGATGCATTCGGAGTCGTAACGTCACTAAGGGTTCCAGAAGTAGTAAGAAAAGACGCTTCGGGATTTGGCATGATGAGGCGGATATGCGAGGAGGAGATTGAATCGTCGAGCGTTGTGATGGACTGCGAGACCTCTGTATCTGTGGCTTCACCATCTATATAGGATCCTTCTAGTAGAGTAGGACTCAAGCGATGCTCGCTGGTAACGCTATCTCGACTGCTAGCAGTGAGGGTCTCGTCGAGCATTGATTCGTCCAAAGACCCGAGGGTAGAGGAACGGCTGTCTTCTTCATCGCCAGAGCCAATATTGATAAATGACTCTCCGAGCGACTCATCATCCGAGACTGGGTCATCATGATGGTGGGGTGGAAGCGGAGGGGAGGGCATTGAATTTGAGGAAGCTGGTTGCCGAGTTGAACGGGGAGGTCGCATAGTCTAGCGATTGTCAGCAAGAGCGATGTGCGAGGAAGGAGAGAGGGATCAAGTAGCCTATACGGCTGACAAGGGGGAAACTTATGGCCCTGAGGGCCAATGTCTTCCTTTGAAAACCAAAAAGATCGACAAGCAGGGTGATTGAGACTTGAAGAGCTTGCTCACCTGTACGATCCCCACACGTCGCGAAATGCCGTTATCTCCTGTAGCGTTGTCCAGCTATTCTGGGAGATGGAGTATGCAGAGACGGGTTTTGGGCTGATGAGGGTATCAGTGAATATGTCAAGAGAGATGAAGGTCGGGGGTTCCAGCTCAGCAGAGAGGTGACGCGCTGGCGTCTCTACCTCACGTGCTCTGAGACTCTAGTGTAAATCCGGGTTGAGCGGCAAGTGACTAAGGCCGCAGGACAAAGGTAGATGATGGAAGGGGGATTAGGTATTCTACGGGAGAGGGACGTGGAGATTTGAATGGAAGAGTAGGATAAGTTGTTCAGAAGGGAAATATCAAGCTCACCAATAGGCTGGCAGGCAGCGGATCTGACCGGATTAAAACAGGTGGCCACCCTTCCTGCGGGTGAAGAGTGACACGAGCACGGGTTTCACGAGCACGGCAAGGAAAAAGAGACCTCAAGTGGGGACAGAGAAGATGCTTGAGAGGATACGCTGTGAGAGGGGATGAGAGAGAGAGAGACAGAGAGAGAAGTGAGTATGCTCAGAGTACTGTTTGAAAGTGCGTGTGAGTAGTCGATGTGGAAAGAGAGAAGCTAAGCCAGGTGGTGGACGTCCCCGGTTACTGGACTTCAGGGTAAAATGAGATCGGCTCGCAACGATAAGCCGAGCGTGGCACCACGTGGCATGTGGCGTTAAGCCGAAAGATAACTACATGGATTTCATCTCTATATGCTACAACAATCACCTATCCGCCAGAGCTCAATGGAGATATCACGGTATCATTGTCACAGCTAGCGGTCCTATTAGTGGTCGGGGTGGTCCAGATGCAAGTCCAGCAGACGCGAGAACGGTCCGCTCATCGTCCAGTGGAGGCGGAACTACGTCGTACAATCTCGTTCCATCCTGCGATGGTCAGCTTGGGATTGGAGGGATTTTGAAGAAACTCACTGTTTCAAACACCGTCCACCTTCCTCCGGGCTACCAGTTCATTGTCAGATCTACCTTTAAACGTGTCAGCTAGACTACTTACAGATATCCTCGACTTGAGCACTTCGACAACTCCCCTCAAACCAGGCTGAGTTCGTACTCTCTCCCTTTCCTGCTCGTCGACCGTACCAAAGATCTTGCCTGTCTCTTGAACAAGCAGGGATATGTCGCAGTAGTAAGTGAATGTCATGCCTAAAGCTGGCTTGATTGTCGTCGCCGAAAAGACTGACAGCGGGTTTGTAGGCACAGACGAAGTGACGGCATTTGTAAGCTTCAACGAGTCAGTCTCAACCCACGACTGTAGACATCCAGTTGACTTACAAAAGTCGTCAAACCAAACTCGTAAGTCAGCGAAGTGATCTCTTCTAGCACCGTCACGATGATCGCATGCCCTATGCCGTCAGTCGCAAGTTCTCGACACTATGGATAGAGGTCACCTTGTGCTGAAGTATTGGTCATGAGGTCTTTGAACAGGTTTGTAACGGGGTCAACCACCAGTAATCTTGTCCTGGCGACACCTTCCTGGATCTATAATATTGCATCAGCTTTATATTCCGCCGCTAACGCACCTGCTCTAGCTCATTCCGGACTTGACCCAAAACGTCGTATAAATCAGGCTCAATCCTGAAACAAGGCACTACCACGAGTCTTTCCAGTACACTCCGAGCATCCTAGCGCAAAGTATATAGGTGAGTAATCTGGTCATGTAAAGTAGTATCGACGACTCACATCTACAGCCCAAGAATCGAGAATTGCTGAAGCCCTAGTGGGACTGAACGAGCCCTCTGTATCTAGCCATCTACAGATAGCTATTGGATCGTAGACTAGTTTTCGGAGTACAGCATGAAGAAGAAGTAACTGAGCTCACACTATCAGCTATACGGCTTATTGACCTTGGTATACTAACTCACACTTTTTCCAACTCGCTTCGGTCCAGCAATCTCAATGACTCCTACTCCGTCCCAACCCTGTACCTCGTCTTGACCAGCTCGGTCCCAGCCCCCTTGTCCAGCTCGGTCCCTACCCTGTACCTTGTCTTTGCCAGTTCCAGCGCCCTCTTGACCAAAGACATCCTCGTCTGGTCCTACAATCAAACCATCAAGGCCATTCTTACCCCATCCAACCCATCCATTCTCTCCGCCCACTCTCAGAGCTCGTTCAAGCTCTTGATCCCCAGTCACAGTTTCCGGACCAGTGATGTCCAGACATCGAGATGAGAGCTCTTGGAGATCATCTTCGTCTATTGCCGGTACGAGTTTAAGTAGCACCGGTACAGATGTGAAGAGAATGTTATCGGTGGTTTTAATTCCTGCTGATTCTTCGTCGAGTCAGTCAGTACATGAGGGAAAGAAGGGGTATGGACGAGACTTACCCAGCTGGGGAATTAGTTTGGAGAGATGTGTGGGTAGTCGATCACTGATTCGCTTTAGAAGCATGGTACCAGCGTTCCAAGCCAAGCAGCGTATGTACTCGTATATTGCCTAGACCATTGTGTATCTTGTCATGGAGACTTACTATCGGCTGAGGAAAGAGAAGGAAGCAAAAGTGTGCTGGAAATCAAATCATCCGCGTTCGAGTAGAGTAGACCAGTCATTGTTGCTGATTCTCTTTCACTATTCGTCTTGTTGTCCTTTGCTCGTGCTCGCATCAAAGCACTAGATCTAGTCTGATAGTTTCTATCATTCTGCTCTATGGCTGGTCTGACCTATTCAATGGAGTGACTACCGCATCACGACCCAGTTCAGTGATTTCTTGATCCCCTCAATCACTCGCTCAACTCCATTTCCTCGCCTCTTCCACTGGGAACTGGTAACACGAGAAAGCTTGATACCTGATCCGAATACGAACCGACTGAATACCTAATCCAAACAAGCGACCTAATCCAAGGAAACGACCGCCAACTCCCACTCCCACTCCAATCTCCTCCCGTCCCTCTATCGCTCTAGATTGAAATGGCATCATCTCAACCATTCCAAACCGACTCTATCCGTCCTACTTCGCTCCCAAGCGCGAATCTAGGGCATAGAGTCTTAGGAGCTTCATCTGCAGAACCTTCTGCCAACGATCATGATCATGATCAAGCTGCGGAAGAATGGAATGGTCGGATTGATCGAGAGTTGAAGAGCCTTGTTGGGGGTTTAAAAGAGCTTGTTAGAGTTGCTGATGTGAGTTTTTTTTGTTTCCTTCCACTATTATATCTATCTTTTCTTCACTACTGTATACATCTCTTCTCCACTCATGAAATTGTATCTCTTCTCTACTTATGAAATTCTATATCTATGAAACTCATTCCACAGTTTCATCTATTTACACACGAGACTCTAGATGGCTGACGTTTTGTTAGTTAACACCAACACCTCAAGCCCTTTCAGGCCCCTTATTACCTCTCCATCTATCTCTCCAGACCTCGTCCCTCATCCGTTCCGCTCAGAACCTGAGAGATATGGCACACGAGCTTAAACTCCTACTATTACTGGGTGACGAGGCTTCCACGGCCAGGAATAGGGATAACGAGATGACCAGGCTTGGTATTGAGGTTGATCAGAGGAGAAGGGAGGTCGTCAGAGAGGCTGTGGAAGTTTTCGGTGGAGGTTCAAAGCTCATTCAGAGCGAGACGGAGGGAGTGAATGACCAGGAAGCTGTTGAGGGAGTGAATGACGATGAACTTCTTGAGGGAGTGAATAACGGGGGAAATGTTGAGGGAGACAATAACGGGGAAAATGTTGAGGGAGTGAATGACCAAGAAGCTATTGAGGGGGAAAATGTTGAGGCTGAGGAGGAGAGGAGGAGGGAGGAAGAGAATGAACGGGATGGAGAGGATAAGGAAATGTCGAGACGAGATGATGATGGTGCTATTGGATCAGAAGATGCCGAGGAGCAAGTGAGCATGGACATTGATGATGACTTTGAAGAGATTGCATGATACTATGAGGGACCAATCTCAAGGCAGACATTAGTCAAATCCCATCTCATACCTCGCTCAAAAACACCTAGTATGTCTCAGCGTCGACACAAGTTACCCATCATAATCAATACCTAGCATCTCCATTACCCAAATATGCAAATCGTGATGAAAATATATTAAACATTGCAGAGATCCACCTCTTCCTCCAATTCCCAGATACGAGATGCAGATTCCACTCCAATTCCCAGATACGAGATACAGACTCCAGATCCCAGACTTCCCAGACACCAACTCCATATTGCGTACACCGACTCCAAACCCCAGCCAATATGATCCCTCAAACTACTCCTCACCCTCATGGAATGGCCATGCAACCGTCAATCTAGGTGGGCATCCACCGACTCTTCCAACACCACCATCAGCCCACCACTCGTCATACTAAGTAAAAACATCAACCAATGAATCTGTCTGTGTATTCCAAAGTACACTTACCTCTTTCTGAGCGTCCTCTAGCTCTGCCAACATCCTTATAGCGTACGCATGCAATTTCTTATCGTATCCTTTATCCTGTGCGGCTTTCTCCTCCTTTGCCCTCTCTTCTGCCTCACGCTTGAGATTGTCCCCTGCAGCCACAGCCAGTTCCTGCGCAAGCGCATTGGCCGTTGAAGGTGGAAGCAGACTTGCACGCTTCGAAAAGCTTCGAGACATGTGTGGTGAGGGCGGTTGAGAAGTACGTTTGGCTCGTGGACTTCCATTTGCGAGTGCAGAGGGAGAAGGATCAAAGTGGTCTGATCGCGGTGACATGGTAGGCAACTCAAACTCAAACGCAAAAGCTGTAGGTGATGATGACGAAGTAGAAGCAGCAGAAGGCGAAGTGGTAGTGATCTTTGGTGGCCGAGGTCGGCGAGTTGACGTCTCTGTAGGAGATGCTGACCCAGTCGTATCGTCAGAATGCGGCGACACGGGTGAAGGCATGCTGGGTGCGCTCGGGACGAGAGGAGACTGTTTGACACTGGGCGAAGCGCGAGGGACGTTGGGTGAAGTCCCAAGTAGAGGTGACGAGTCCAGGTTGGGACTAGGGCTCTCGCTCGTTGATCCATCCTTGCGGCGCTTCTTGCTTGCACCGCCAAACGACTTTTTAAGCCAGTTTGTCGCTTTGCCAACCTTGCTTCCCGCAACGCCATCCACTTCAATTTCGCCTTTTGACTCTTGCTGCCCGAATCCGAGTCCCAGTAGCCGCTCCGCTTTATTCGACGAACCTCGGCGCGGCGAGTCTGCGACCATCGTGATGGTTGAGCGAGAACGAGTCATTCCACCCGATCCCTCAATGGGCGTCAAAGGGACCACAGCCTCGACCCCTTCACCCAAAGAAACTGGCTCGAGCTCGTCGTGGCGTCTCTTGATCCGGTCCAGACGGGTCTGCAGTAATCGCACCGACTCAATCTCGACCTTGTGTGCCTCTCCATCATCTTTAGTGGTGTGCAGATGACCCAACCTGAAGACCTATTGAACATGAGCATAGACTACATATTCCTTTCGGTTGACTCACCACCAAACGAAGGACATAACTCCTTACGCTCTGACTCCAGAAAAGCAACAACCTCTCAAAGACCTCTTTGCTCAAGAACAGCTCTTGGCACAACTGGCGTCTGTCCTCGGCTCTGGTCGTAAGAACCTCCCAATGCGTAAACACAAACGCAATGACTTTGACGAGTGTCAAAGCATGTTCGCCCTGGGTCAAGATCAATCGCACGACGTGGATGAGGTGAGGTACATCGATCAAAGAAGGTGCTTTGAGATCCCTCTCTCCCGATATAAAGTCTACGGGTGGATCGACAATTCCGTCTAAGAGGTCGAACAGGCAAAATACGCCTTTCGGCGCATAAAGACTCGTCTTGGCGATGATGGACTTTGTCCACAGATCGAGCATACTCGAGTACAGCTGTTGTCCTTCCACTTCGAGAATAGATCCACCATCGGGGATGTTGACGCGGATATTGGCAAATGTCGACAATGTTTCCACCAATCGCCGATTAGCAGTCTCGAGTACGGCAGGTTTCTGGCTTCCTCGGAAGCCAGCAGTCTCTGTCGCCTCAAAGTTCTGCGCATTCGACGATGTCGTCACAGCATTGACCGAGCCGAGGATGTACGAGTGGCATTTCTTTGCAAAGATCGTCGCGAGGTGTGCGTAGCCTGGGGCGCGCAAGAGGAGACTAGCAGGCAGAGGTTGCTCGAAACCTTCGTAGTGCTTGATGGCAGCAGTTAGATAAATCGCAAGTTGTCGATGATACGCTCGGTAAAACGCAGGGAAGAGCTCAGAATCATCAGATTGCCAGCGTCGCAACCAGTTGCCAGGTTGGAACAAAAAGGCATCGCGTTCTTCCTCGGTGGCAAATTCAGCAGTCAATGACGCGAGTCGAGCAGTGTATGTTCGAGAATCGTCAAAGCACAATCCTGCGAGATGTGGGGGAAACGTGGGCCGGGCCTCGAGCCTGCACATATCAGTGATGAACGTTGAGCAATGCTGCTTGTACTCACGGTACGGATTCATCGATCAGGGCAGAACGTGTGAAGCGCATCAAAGCTCCTCGAGGAGGCTGTAGTACAGTAACGAGCTGTTCGCCAACATGCGGTACTCGGAAGAAAGCAAACGCCTATCATTCCAGATCAGCGATGTACTACGAGAGAGCACCTGCGACTCACAAGGAAACGACCAGAAAACAGCAACATATTATGGAAGACTCCCTTGGCTCCAAGTTTACCCATGACAAAGCTCATACACTCGATCATCAAGCTGTCAAACTTGTCGTGGTGCCTTTTGGATTCCTGAAGGGCCTCCTCAGAGAGACACGAGCTCTCCATAGCGCAGGCGAGCGCCTCGAGACAACTTCCTCTCTCAGTTGCAGCCTGCTCCACCCTGAGCTCAACAAGCATCAACTCTGCCCATCTGAAACAAGCCTCTCGTAGGCTGGCGTTTCCCTCATCGGTGGCAACGAATGGTCGACGCTCAATGTCCGCGAGAAGCGGAAGAAGGTCGTTTCGAATGACATCGGCTCGGTCGGCCGACGTTGCGCAGTGCGGATACCTGGTTCAGTCTATCAGCAACTAGCAGGTCTGAAGGAGCAAAAACGTACGTGTAGAGAAGCCGTTCAATTTCCCGACCGAGGGCCTTGTTGCTAAAGCTCAAATCCGGGGATACCAGCCTCGATCTGGTCATTAAGCGTTGCGAGCTTGCCTGGGGTTGTTTCGTTTCGGGTTGCACTGGCTTTGGGATGGGCACATCGGCCTCAATTACTGCTGCCGGTTCGAGCACCGTGGCCGGTGGCAAATCAGGTAAAGTAATCGGGGCGCTTTCAGAAGGTAAAGCAGGCAACGGTATCGTCGGCGGCTCATTCAGTACAAATGTCTTACCAATAGTCATCGACTCTGCAATTTCGTCCTCGACGGCAGGCACGGCATGGGCGGGAGTTGGAGTGGATAATGGTGATGGCGAATCGAAATCAAAGCCAAACGCACGCAAGGATCGGTGCTCGGCTCCTGGAGGTGTCCGAGGTGGCGATGGTGATGGTGTGTCGTTTGTGGAGCTTGCGTTAGATGGCGTACGCGCGTGATCCGAGGACGACGGTGCCGAGGTGGATGACACAGACTGGGTATGTGAATGCCCCGATCCTCCCGCATGCATCGACTCTGGTTCCATTGGCACAGACTGAGGCAAGATGGGCTCGGAGAGCATTGGCGCTGAGGTCGAACTAGGCTGCCCGAATATCCTCTCTCCACGCCAAAAATCATCGAGGCCGTCGAACGATCGCGAGCGCCGTCGATCAGTGATTGTTGCCGCTCGAGATATTGATTTGGGGCTCGGGCTGGTGCGTGGACGTAAAGTAGTGTTGCTTCGTGCTGGACTTTTGGGTGATTTTCGCGGAGTTGAAGGGGAAAGACCCAGGGCGAGAGAATCAAACGTAACACCGAAATCCAAGTCGAGCTCCGGCAATTGTAAAAGATGCAGCGACCTCGAGGCTTTGAGGTAAGGCGACGAGTCTTCCGATTCGGGTCGAGCAGTGGAGTTGGAGGTGGACGAGGAAGCAGCGGTGGTGGGTGTTCCGACTGCTGAGCCATGGATACCGGCCATACTATCCATCACGAGAGAAGCGCGAGGTCCCAAGTAGGGTAAAGAAGAAGAAGCGGGAAATGCATCTTCAAGCGGAGAGTATTTTGGCGGAGTGGACGGAGGAACTGTTTGAGTCTGCACAGGCGGTGATGTTGGTGTCGGGGTCATTTCGCGAGGAGGTACAGGTGAAGGCGGCGGAAGGGGAGGTAGTTCACGGGCCGGTATTCTCACTCTTGCTGCAGGTGCAGGCAACAATATGACAGGATGACTCCCTTGGCTAGCGGAACGTGAGGTAGGCGCTGGCGTCGGAGTTTGTTCTCTAACAAAGGTCCTCTCGACAGACAAGCTACTCCGCCCGCCATCCATCGAACGTTCTGCGGACAAGCTGCTTCGTCCACCACTGCTCATTGAACGGTCAGCCGAAGTGCTCGCGCGACCCATGTCCAGCGGTAATGTACGGTTGGAGGCCGGGCTTCCTGGTGTAAGTGAGCGGTTCAAGGTGAAAGATGGACGAGCCTCGTATGACGGTGCGGTTGAAGGTCGAGCAGGTCGTGTGGGCACCGGTGGAGTCTGGGATCTCTCCTTGTCTTTGCCCTTGGTCTTGAATAGAGCCTTGAGTGCACCAGACGACTTTTTGAGCGACAGTCCAGAAGGCTTTCTCTCCTCGGGCTGTGTAGGTGGGGTATAGATGAACGCGGTAGACGCCACACCGAGGTTCCTTTGAGCTTCTTTCTGAGCAGCCTTGAGCTCTTTCTTGGACAACGCATCGAGCGAAGGGCGGCCGGGTCGTAGTAGATCCTCTGATCGGCGAGTGCGCAGCTCAGGTGCAGCTGGCTTGGCCGGTGCTGTTCGCCAGATATTCAGTCTGCCTCCAGACGAGGAACTCGCGCCAGTGTCTAGGATAGCTTGAGGAGGCATGCTCATTGAGTTTTGACGAGTTCGAAATGGATCCGGACTTGAGCTCGCATTGCGGAGCTGATCGAGCGAACTGCGTGCTGGTCGTTGTGATCGCGACTTGTCACCACCTGTAGGGGACAGAGGCGGAGCAGAGACCGTGCGCTCAAATAGAGGTCGTGTTGGCGATAACGAGTCTCCTTTCATAGGGATCATCGATACAGGAGGGAGACGGAGTGAGCTGGCCGTTGGTTTCGGTGATGGCGACATCGACTTTTCCCGCACTGGCTCGCGAGGTGGAGATGGACGAGTCGGCAGGGAAAGGTCGACCCAGTCCTGAGATAGCCTGTTCTCCTTTTTAGTCTGCAGAATCGGAGGAGCCGGCCTCGTTCGAGGCCGGTTTGTTGAGACAGACACCTTCCGGTCGTTTGTCGCTACAGGAGCCTGAGGAAGTGGGCCTTGTGCAAGAGGAGGAGGGATGAAAGGCAGCCGTAATCTCTCTCCCGACTTGCGTGGCAATTCCATAGCCCTAGATGGAGTTGGCGATGTCTGGTCACCGTATTGGTACGCAGCATGTCCATCTAGCGAATCAGCACCATCGACGATTGTGACATGTTGCGCTTCAAGCTTTGAGGCTGGTGTCTTGAGTGTCCGACTAGATGTGGAAGCGGTGGTTGAGAGTGAACGATTTGAATCGCCAGACTGAGGTGGTTTGGAATCTGACACGGACGAAGATGAGGGCATGCTGGGTGGCGGTTTGGGCATCGCGACGGAAGCCGATTGAGGCATGCTAGGTGGTGGTATAGGTTTCGCCAAAGAGAAAGCAGATGGAGGCATGCCAGGGGGTGGTGTATCGAATGACGGGGAGGTCGGTGAGTGAAATTGTACTGGAAAGTGAGCCGTGACAGGGGAACGCGAACCGCCTGACGAGACAACCGAAGGGGTTGTTCGTCTGGATTGGACTGGAAAGTGTGCCGCAGGAGAGCGCGAACCCGTAGACGGAGGAAACGAAGGGGAGTTTGTTGGTTTGGACTGAGCTGGGAAGTGGGTCGCGGCAGGAGAGTGCGAACCCCCTGAGGAAGCTACCGAAGGGGACGTTATCGGTTTGGATTGAACTGGGCAGTGTGTCGTCGCCGGCGACTGCGAACCCCCAGATGGAGGAAATGAAGGGGAGTTTGTCGGTTTGGATTGAGCTGGGAAGTGGGTCGTGGCAGGTGACCGTGATCCTGCGGACGAAGCTACCGAAGGGGAGTTTGTGGGTTTGGGTTGAACAGGAAACTGGCTCGTGGCAGGGGAGCGGGCACCAGCCGGAGGAGCAGTTGTAGGCGCGACGAAAGTTGGGGAGAGGGCCTACGAGTAGCAAGACGAAGAAGCAAGGATCAGCAGAGGTCAAGAAAGTACTGTCGACACAGCCAGACAATGATCATGACAGACAGACAGACAGACACGCTTCCTGCCAAAATCATCCTTAACCTCCTTTATTCCCACGCCTACGATACCCAGAATGGAGGATTGCGACTTACCTCTTTCTGCCTTGACGTTGACGTTCCACCTTGCTGTAGTAGTTGTTGTTGTTGGATGTGTCCTAAAACCCCAACACCACCACCAAGTATAACACTTGGACCATGACTTTGTATCGTACGACGCGAAGAACGAGCTCTTCCAGAATGAGGCTGTGACATCTTGACGCTCGACATTTGGATCGAACCTAACTCTCACTTGGAAAGGTATCTTTTGGTCGAAAACTCCAAGGAAGGGGGGTGTTCAAACAGTCCGTTGGCACTTTCCTTTGTTCAATGTCTTGCTCGTTCCAAAACACCCTAGTAGTAGTGATGAATGATGGAATTCGGAGATTTCTCTCTCTCTCTCTCTCTCTTTCTACCTCTTCTTTCACACTATGTGATCCCTAGTTGATAAAACCTGTCGTCCGCACCGCTAGTATGATGGAATGTCGTGTCGTATCGTGTCGTGTCGTGTCTCTCTCTCTCTCTCTCGCGGAATATTCACTCAACCCTCCTTTGTAACATTCGCTTCAAGCGAGAAAGTCGTGTTTCGAGATGTTAATGATGATGTCCTGTTGTGTGATCAATGCAGTTTAAAAATGATGAGATCTTCTTCCTCCAGTCTACTACAAACTGACTGAAGAATACCAAGTTGGTACAATGGGAATGGGGGAACGACGGAGTGATTTCGCAAAGTCACGCACGCGCCTTTTGGCACAGGAAAGAGAGATAAATTACTACTTTGGGTATTGATTTCAAGGGGGCAAAGGGGGACGCGTTTCACCTCATGACGCGTCAAGATGTCTTTTTTTTTAACACTCGTAACTCAGCTTTTCGTCACAGTTGGCTGCCAAGCCCCATGTGTACTATGTACTACCGCCCCCACCCTGGGGCTGGGTGCACATGTCCCGGGAACCGATCTACGGGAAAACATGGAAGAATACATGTCATACAGGTAGGTTGCATTCTCTGACCGTGTGATACAACAAGATCTCTCACTAAAAAAGAGAGGGGAAGAGAGTAAAGCTTTGGTTCGTGTTCTGTGTTCCGTGTTCGTCGCGTCTAGAAGAATTTTGTAAATAAACCTCGATCACCACCTCGTTTCGTATTACTGCCAGCTACATCTGCTTGAAGATTCGCAAGACCTTGAAGTGATCTCATGACCTATGACAGAAATCAGATGATCCCAAAGGACAAGGGCGGCGGAGAAAATTTTACCTGCTCTAGCTTGTCTTTCCGCTCTTGCAGCTCTAGATGTGCTCTGATCTTGGGGTTTTCCGTGGCGAATTTCTTGAGCTCTGCTCGCTGTGGATTGGATGTGGCATCAGCGCTTGATTACTATCAAGACAATTCACATCAAACTCACGTCCAATTGGTACAGAATACGACTATCGATCTCTCTAGGGAACTAGAACATTTGTCAGCCACGAGTGATCGGATATTACGTCAAATTCCAGAGTTTCGAGTTATATGGAGACATACCTGATAAAAGAACTGCTCCAGTAATTCGATATTGATAAACATCGTACTTGTATATGCCAATTTATCCGCAACAGTGCTCAAGAATGCTTCTGGGCAGAACGGAGCCGAATCAGGTCCAGAGCGACATCGTCTTGATTTCAAAGCTTGATGTCGGAGTTTGAGCAGCATCAGTCGATTCGTCAATAACAATGCGTGACGTCCTGGTATTCTGCGTCAACTAGTACTCAAGTGATGAAAGGGCATAGGAACTGACCATCGATTATTTGAGCTGGAGAATATTTGTATGCTTCAACCAATTGATCCGGACCTTTAGCCTCTTCTTCTTCACCATTCTCATTATCAGGGCTGACTCTCCTTCTCCGCCTTTGTTCTTCAGCCTTTTCCAACCCATCCACGAAATTCACAAGACCACCTAATCGTCGTCCACCACCAACCCTTCCTCTGATCTCGGTCAACTTGGCCTCACATCGCTTCATCTCTTCCTTGAACCCTTCTTCTGCTCTATCTCTCCCTAATGCCCATTCACGATCATCGACCTCGACCTCGTATTTGTACGGCTTGATACAGTTCTCCACTTGGTCCGCAGTGAGACCCATACGTTCTCTCAGTATGGCGTGCGAGAATTCGATGATTCGCGCAGCGGCGTCGGGATGATATGAGAACGGTTCACCCGTCGCAAGTCCATCGATCAACCCTCGAAGACCATCTGCTACCAATGCTGTAGAATCACGTCCGACTCCGGATTTCGTCAGGAGCGACGAAGCAGTCTCCAGCTTGTATTTCCAGTACGCATCCAATTCGTCGGCCGTTAATTTACGATCCTCGGCTAGCTTGCCTAATTCGGGAGTCCGAGGATCGTTCCAGTATAGCTGTTCGAGAATATTCATCACGCGTTCATCGAGCATCGCCTTGAGTTTGCTCCGCACTGCGGGTTTCGTGAATTGTGATGTATACTCTTTGAATCGCGCCTTCAACGCATCAACAGTCTCGGCAACATATGATTCCGAAGTGATCCGACGGTCATTATATTGTACCTAAACAACATCAGCATCCCCACCTATCTTGACACTGATGATACCCACTTTGAACTGGTAGCTTGCTTCTTCCAATTCCAGCTGCACAGCGTTTGTGATACCATGTAGACTCGCTCCCATACTGCTCTCCAAGACGTGCATCAACTGCTTTCTCAGCGTATCCGTGCCGACCATGATCCTCTTTTCTCCCACTCCTCTTGGTCTAAAATACTTTGCATTTTCACCACCAAAGACTTCTTCCTCTCGTTTAAGTACCGCTCCAGTGACGTTTGGCTTTTCTCCTCGGATGGTCGTGAGAACACCTCCGAACGTTGGTGGAGCCTTGCACACGACACCGACGTAACCGAGGTGGAGCGGGTATCGATCTCCACGGAGGATACTGGCACCATGTTCGGGCTTTACGAGGTCCATCTTTGTGACGACTCCTATGGTACGAGTTCCGAGCGGGTCGACACGACGACTCGCGCGTAACGCCGGCGAGTTGGCCAGGTCCACATCAGCAGCACAGACAGCCAGGATGATATTGGGCTCGCGAATGTACTTGTCACACAGCGCGTTGATATTCTCCTTGAGAGCATCGGGTTGATCCATACTGCTCAGCTGGATATAGCCAGGAAGATCGATCATTGTCAGGTCGGGTACGTGTGGTGAGTGGATATGCAGATGAATCGGGTCATCTGACACGGCCTGGTCAGAGGGGACCGCGAGATTCAAGTCGGTCAGAGTCTTTTGGATGGTGCTGAACGAAGTGATCCTTCCGAGATGCGGCATGCCAGGGAAAAAGCCGTATTCTGAAGGAGTGGTCGATGAGGATGGAGCAGACGGCGGCGAGTGGATAAGAGTGAGCTCGATCGGACGTCGAGTCACCATGTTGTCGCCCCTGATTCGATGAGCTCAACCCCTCCTGCAAACTAATGGACTCACTTTGGCAGAAATTCGTGTCCGACAATAGCCTCCAAGACACTGCTCTTCCCGCTACTCTGACTACCAATGACGACGATACTTGGCAGCTTGAGCGCATCACTCTGATCGACACTGAGCAGCACCGATCGGATCTCGATAAGCTTCTTGGTGAGTTGGAGCAACTGATGTTCCTGGACGGGATTCGCTTCTTTAGCCTTCTCCTCATCACTCAGCACTGCTGCAGCTCCAACCAGGCCCAGCAGAGCCTCTCCTGATCCTGGAGGTGTTGGACTTGGTTCTCCGGGTCCTTCTCCAGGTCTCCATTTATCTTCTTGCTTTGTCTTGCCTTTCCCTTTCGACTCTGCGTTCCCTGAACTCGAATTGAATTGCGCGCTGAATGCCTCCCACCATTCCTTGGTTCCTTGAACAAAACCTTCAGCACCATCACGAACTCCTTCGGCTGTATCATTTATACCGCCCGCAACACCGTTGCCCAGACGAGATGCGGTATCTGCAGCAGATCCGAGCGCCGAGGAAAGTGTCGAAGAAGTCGTATTGTACATGGAGCTAGCTTTGTCCGATACAGAAGTGATAAGATCGCTCGTAGCACTTCGAACCCCTGAATGTTGATCAGCTCATATGCTCAGTTGTAGAGTCATAGTTGGCAAACCTTCAAGCTTGTAATTTGCATAACCGAGCCCACCAGCACCGATAGCAGCGCCGTAAAGCGGTATCCTAAACGCTCGTGCCATTAATCGCGGAACAGTAGAGAATGAGAGTCCACGAGTTTGTAGAGCATGGACATTACGTATTGGAGGTGTTGTTCGGGATGCAGTACGTAGTCGGAGAGACGTTTGGCGAGTTGAGAGTAGTTGGTGTTGAGAGAGACGGGGAAGTTGAAGACGGCGGATCATCTCGAGTGATAATTCCTAGGTCTTCCGACCTGATCTTACACTCTCAATTGTTGGACGAAACTTTCTCTTGAATCCTTGATTCCCAAGCTTGATTCCTGAGTATACTAGCAGAAGTGGACGAAGGATGTGTTGATCTAGTATACAAAAGCTCTTGTCGTCGTTGTGTTGTCGTTGTTCAAAGCCGAGAATGACGAGTGGCAACGGCAATTCCTCCCATCTCAGAAGCGGGATCAAAATCCCACGTGGTTTGTTTACATTTTGGCCGACGCTCACCTACTTTGTCTTCACTGCACTGATTCTGATGCTCGACCTATAACCAAAAATGTCTCGCCTAGCCTCTCTAACACCATCAAGGGCACCTTCTACACCTCCTCAGGCGGTTCATACGCCATCATCACCTTTGAAAGGGTCAGAAACGACATATCACCGTAAACTTCGACTTGTCATTGGAGAGATTCGTAAAGTCGTTAAAAGCTGGGACGAGCTCGTAAGGGATGGTATCAAGGTTGGAAGAGGGTGTGTGGATTCTGCTACTGAGATGGAGTAAGTTGCCTAAGAACGTTCTAGTACCAAGTGGGTAATGGCTTATACAGAGCAGCAATATTCTCGCTCTGCCTGAAACACCTGAACGGCCACCTATAACTCCTCATTTCGAAGCGCTATATACCTCGCGAACGGCACTGGAAAGTGTTCTGACGAAACTGGTGAGTTTCTTCAATACTCAATTGCCTTGTTGGATCCGTAATCCTGATATTGTAGGATAAATCGCTACATCGTTTATCGCTGCTCGTCGATCAAGCTGAGACACTCTATTTTGAGGCTTATGCGCATATGGGAGCTACTTTCTGTCTTGTTGAAATTCAATGGGCAACATGGACAATGGATCATCTTGGTAAGCCTCTCCAAATCCTTTTATAGCATCCCATTCCTTATCTCTCTCTGTATCGATATCGTCCTGTCCGTATCTTGGCTAACCAAGACAAGTCAATACTCTTCCTGCCCTAGTGTCACAACACAACCAACACCTCTCTCAACTCACCCTTTTATCTCGGGTCTTGCTATCGTCAGAATCGACATTTGACGAATCAAAACTCGCGCTTGAAACTTGGCTTTACCTCAGTCGTGGTGGAGATAGATGGGAGGCTGTACGTGAATGGGAGGAGCTCGTTGACTTTGAGCTGGCACCGCAGGGTGGGATGGAAGATGACGACGAGGACGAGTATGTGTCTAAGAGAGGGAAGAAGAAGGCAAAGGGAAGATGAGGACCTCTTAATCTGTCGACATGCTGGCCAAAAATTCGCAAATCCTTCAGCATAAACGGGGTAATCAATACCCCATGACAGGCATAGAGGACGAGTCCCTCTCATCGCAGGATCATGTCTACGCCCACCATTTACAGCTTGACCTTGAACCCTACAGCCGCTATCGTTAAAGTCACCCGTCCCCTCAGGCGATATTCGGAGCCGGTGATCAACAAGGCCCCCCTCGCTGCAAAGCAGTAAGGAGATCAAATCCAAGGGTAGGGTTGATGCCGAGGTCAATGTGTAGATGAGGAGATATGCCCTTGCTATAATGTGATGGATGATTATAAATATTGGTATTCGAAAACAGTCACAGCCTCGTATCCCTCTTGCCCTCTTGCCCTCTTGCGAGTGCTTTCAATTGAATCACTATGAAATCCGGAATGTTTGAACTCTCCCTTTACATCTCTCCTCACACTCGCATTTCACCTCTACCGAACTCTGAACAAGCACCAACAAGCTCAACCCTGCCATTGACGAGTCTACAATCCATTTTCCCACCTCTGGCACTCAGCTGTCTCGCATTGATTATCATAGATTCAGGTGAACGGGAACCGAGGAACGAAGGACGGGAGAGGTAGTATGGTACCAAGGCTGCGTGGGCTGCTCCTGTCTGTGACAAGTCAGTAACGGACTTTTCTTTCAAGGGTCGCTCATCGGGAGAAGGACGTTCTTGTGAAAGAGATGATGGCGCTCAGTCGAGTCATAGTAAAACAAGGAAGATCTAAAGAGTAGGGAGGAAGATCTAAAGAGTAGGAAGGAAGATTCAAAGAGTAGGAAGGAAGATTTAAAGAGTAGGTTGAATGCACTCACTACTGAATCTTCGTCGACTGCAAGTCCAGGCGCAAAGACCCTCGAAGAGATTTCGGTCGACGCATTGGCTTGAGTGATAATCGACAGCCCATCGGCGACTAAAGCCTACAAGTGCCAAGCTGGTCAGTGCCCCTTCGCGCTATACCACTCGGTGTCGAGGACAAACTCACGATAGCCCTTGAATCAACTGTAAGTGATGCAAGATCGACATTTGGATCGATCTGCACAATCACTGATTTCCCAGCGAACTCATAAGGGGTAACCTCCAAAATCTCCCCAGATGTCAGTCCTATTGCATTTATGATCGTTTCCTGATATGACGAAGAGATCTCTGAAGGTGAAGATGGTATGGCAGGTAGTGAGATTGATACGTCTCCTGAAGGAGTACGAAGAGCGACTAGTGTTCCAGAGACTTTGGTGATGAATTCGATTCTGTTCGCAGAAGGATCAAGAGAAAAGATGGTGAATGCTGAAGCTAGAGTCGCATGTCCACATAGAGGTACTTCCTATCACATGTTCCTATTTCAACAACCAATATCGTCTGAATTCTCACTCGACTCACAACTTCAGGTGTAAACCATCTTAAACCGAATCGAACTGTAACTGTAGATTGATCTTTGTCTTTCACGTCAAGAGGAACGAGATACGCCGTTTCCGAGTAATTGAAATCACGAGCAACTAGTCTCATCCATTCTGTATCGTGACTTCGTGGATCATTGCCCGACGGGAATATTACTATAGCCGCTTGATTACCTGTATGGGGTGAGGAAGTCGTGAATGCGTTGATTAGGTGGAAGGGTAAAGGAGATGCAGACATTTCGAGCTGCAGACAGGATACAAAAGTCGCTGCGATGAGTATATGTATCAGGTCAAAGGGCTTTGTTATTTGGGCATTTGGGCATCAGTTTACATGGAGCTCTCACTCTACTATCGAGTCGGTAGTCACCGCTGAATCGAGTCGATAAGCGAATACGTTATCAGTCGTAATCCCCAGCTGTCAAAATATTAGTCATAACATTCACCTTGATTGTCTCTTTCTCGAGACAACATAGACGACTAGTAGGGCGACTCATTTCCTTTCAAACCACAACATAGTAATGGCGCTCTTTAGATCTTGTAGCAATACTCACTCCCTGACCGAGGTCCTGTAAGGTAAACACCGAGCAAGTTTGAGTCATCCTTTGGACCACATGCCACGTGGAAATGGCGAAAAGGAGGTGATCTTTTTTGTCCGTCTGGTGCTTATTGATCGTTCTCATCTCGTCTCGGTGATGGAATACAATGTGACAAAGGATTCAGAAAGTAATCCGAGGGATTATTGCTCAGCCCAAGTGAGACACAATGCCCTCTTTTTGAGGGTTGGCCTGATATAAACGTCCAAGGATATAACTAACAGTTCGATGTATCTTACTCTACGTTGACTGACTGATCGTTGCCACCACTTGAATTGAAGAACAACAGCAACATGTCTCAATACAAGAACATTGTCATTATTGGAGGTAAGTACGACTCGAGTCGTTTCATATGTGTATATGTGTAATTCAATAAATCAACTGACGCCTTTGGTAAAATCAGCATCATGCGCAGGTTCAACAGTTGCCAACAAGCTTGTTGGGGAAGTTCCAAAGTCACACAGGATACTCCTCATTGATGCGTTTGGATTCTCGTTCTGGCCACCTGCGTCGCTCAGAGCTTCTGTTGTGCCTGGTGAGTCTCATGTATGCTACACTACTGCCAACTCTCCTCAGTCTACCTCTTATCCCCGCTATGGTGTCTACCTTTGCTGACCTATTCAGGATGGGAAGATCGTATTGTAGCCCCACTACGAACTTCGACCGTGTTCCAAGCAGATACGCAACACCAGGTGATCGCGCCGAACCGTGTCGTCGAGCTACGGGAGAACGTGGTGATCCTCGAGAAGCCATTCGAAGGTTCGCGCGAGTTGCCGTTTTTCGTAGGTCATCCTTTATTGCAGCCGAAGCATGTCTGACAATCATAGCGATGCGTACTTGCAACTGGGTCGATTCAGCATCTGCCAATGCGTCCCACACCGGGATTCACCGAGGCAGAGTACAAATCCGCATTGCGAAAGGCTCAAGAAGAGGTCAGGCTCGCTACCAAGATCGTCATTGTTGGAGGTGGACCTGTGGGCTTGGAATACTCGGGTGTAAGTACAGTATACCTCTTCCTCAACTCGAGACTCTCACAACTCAAAGTTTAATCTGATTTTGTCACTCAGGAAATCCGCCAGAGATTCCCAAACAAAGAAATCACAATCGTTCATCCTCTCGAGCACGTCCTGAACCCTCCAACGACCTCTCAGCATACTCGTACAGTGGGACTGACCTACTCACCTCCGCATACACCCGTGAAGTTTTCCAAGAATCTCGAAGGACAACTGAAATCACTCAATATAAAGGTCATCTTGAATGAGAAAGTCGAAATCCCTACGGGTGGAGATACCATACCTGGTGAATGGGATGGCAAGTTTGGTCTGCAAGATGGAATCAAGAAAGTCCAATTGTCCAGTGGTAGAACCATCGAAGCGGATTTCGTCTTCTTGAGTGTGGGAAATAAGGCTGAATCGAGTTTGGTGGCGAATATCGATGAGAAAGCTTTGGTCAATGGAATGGGCGAGATGATTGCCGTGGATCAGTACCTCAAAGTAAGTCCAACCCTGTCATTGGTTACACATCGGAAGAGACTGTCATTGGCTACACATCGGAAGAGACTGCCATTGGTCAGATTTTGGATGAGAGTGACATTGGTCATATCTTGGAAGGGTCTGCCATGGGTCATATCTTGGAATATGGTTCCATTGAACACAACACGTCGATAGAGAGTATGAGCTGATACAGAGGTATTTCTGTAGGTCAAGTCAACCAATCCAATCCTTAAAAAGTACTACGCCATCGGAGATGCCGCCGCTTCGAAAGGATGGAAGACGGCTCAAGGTGCTGGTATGGATGGTGATGGAGCTGCTGCAAAGTGAGTCCATCTTTCAATCATCTCTGCATCCTTGCTGATGTGTTTTGCAGCATCCTCGCTGAGATTCGAGGAAAACCACTCAAGGTACATGTTCGTCCAACGATACATGGCTATGTGAGTTTGATTTCTCTCTCTCTTTCCCTTTCTCTCTCTCTCTCTCTCTCTCTCTCTCTTTCTTTCTTTCTGTCGTCACACGGATACTCCATATTCGGGATTCATCACATATCTCTTCACTAAGACCAGATACCTCCCGTGATCCATTCCATCTCTGTTTATTCACTCAGACCAGAAAACTTATACATTTTCTAAACTTATACATTTTCTTTATCTTCCCCGTGGAGTCGACGATCAAATCTCGCTGATACAATGAACAACAGATCGTTACTCTAGGGACCAAAGTCGGAGTAGGATTGCTCACTCTCCCCTTGCTAGGCGATACTGTGATGCCATGGGCAATGCTCAAGAATATGAAGGGACCCGCATTGCTCGTTGATGATCTGTTCATCACCAGGTTCAAGGGAAGTGAGAAGGTCACTGCTGCTCCTATACCCGCTTAGAAGAGCGGTCTGTGGAGTGAGGGATAAGACTGGCTTGTCTATGGACCATTGAAAGTGGTGTGTCTGCGATTGGCGTATCTGTGAGGTGATCGAAAGTACTGTGGACGTGTGTTGAGGCCTGGATGTAGTTAGTGTATTATGCTGCAAACTAATCATATGTTTATACATGAATATCGTTTCCACTAATCACAGATGTGTTAAAATAGGTATACAGTATCACGCCATTCCATACTACTACTCATTGTCGTCGTGTTTAGCTACTCGAGTTGCATTTCTCAAACAACATTTACTCTACCGGTATAACAACATGTAAGTAACAGTACTCAAATAGCCTTAGCAGCTGTGACCAGCCTATCGCGTAAATTGGATTTCTGCCCTTTTGCCAAAGCGTTTTTCAATTGCGCCTTGCTCAATCCGACCTATAGGACAGGAAATCAAAATCATCAGCTGCTATTCTACTCAACAAACACAACAACAAGTCATTGATCGTCGTACGCTGATAGTGTGATATGTACTTTTGGATAGTACGGGTAACCAAGAGATGCTCAGTGGTCGTATCTGGACTTACCTTGGAAGCTAGTTCATCGTAGTCTAATCCAGATATAGCCCGTCCTATTAGATAGTCCACTATAACCTCACGTTTCTCTGGAGTCCAAGAGTAAGAGTGTTGGTCGGTATCGTTATCATTATCGTTATCGAGGATATTGGATGGAGATGTTTTCGGTTTCTTGGGCTTAGTCTTGATAGGACCAGGATTAGATGATGATGATTCTCGAGGTCTTCCCTTCTTCGGCGTGATTGGGGTAGCGGATGATGGGTTTGTCATCGTTGGTTTAAGGGGAGTAGCGGGAGATGATGAATCGCTGATTATGGAAAAAGGAGAGCACGAAGGAGATCGTTTCATTCTGTCTCTACTGTACTTATCGTCGGGCTTGGGAATGATAGTGTGACGTCTGATCTGCTCTTAAACGATGAGTTGAAAAGAATAATGATGGGATAATCAGGGATCGTAGTACAGTACAGTAGCAGTATGTCGTCTGTGTGGTTTGAAACAGGGTGCTGACTTGCAATACGTCCGAGCTCAGCTCTCGGGCTGTTACTGTACGTTCTCAAAGCACCAACCTCTTTGCTGAGTGACCCTAGCAAAAGCAAGCAACCCGACTGTAGGATTGAACGGAAGAGCTTTGCAGCCCTTGTATTCTTATTGAATGACATCACATAACCAGTTCCACCTGATGTCAGCCAACCCTATAGACCATTTCCTCTCTTCTTATCACGTTGCCTCCTCACCGACAACAGCTTTGATAGCCTTGTCCCTAAAATTCCCTTTTCTCCCAGCTTGTATCGCGTGACTCATATTGCTGATACTCACGCCGTACTACTATATTAGCCTCTTTGTCTCCCATAAACTCGGGGCTGAAGAGATTAAGATGATAGAATGAAATGAGGTAGATTTCCGAAGTGTGAAAGAGAACAAACTAGAGTGAAAGAGGACAAATTCCTGTCCAGTACAGTAAACTAACCTTTTTAGCCAACTGACCACTTCCTCCAGCAGCTTTGACGCCCGACGTAAATATCTCAATCATGAATTCTTCTCTCTTCTTAGTCGTCCACGCATCCATTCCGCCTCCTCCTGATTCACCTTTAGATGCGGTCTTGCGTTTCTTGAGAGGTGTCGAGGGCTGTTCCTGCTCACGGGCGATCTGGGGCTTTCGATCGATATGACGCTCTTGGTTCATTTGTGACGCGGCGATGCTGGGTGAAGAGGAGGGTGGTGTGGCTGATGATAGATCTGAAGAAGATCGTTTCATGGTCTTATACGGTGAATCAGTACTGGTGGTGGTGGTATGAGTTTACTCCTTGTTCGTCTTATAGTTTACTAGTGTGCTGTTGGGGAGAAACGTTCTGCAGGTCTGATGGAAGCAATTGATGAAATATGATCTATGCCCTACGAAGCAACTCGTAGCCACAGCAAACACCCTCAACGTGAGAAGCCCCCTACTTCTAGTCCGGTTTAGGGGTCCCCGGGGACGGATTGATGGTCGTCAAGGATACCGTGACCGGATTGATGGTCCGTGCGCGCTTGGTTCTAGGTATCGCGCTATTTGTCCCTTCTCCGAAATGGCTTGATCTAATGCATCTTCTTTCCGATAGTATCGCTACCAAGATACGAGTCCTCAATCATTCAAGAGGTAGTTCAATCTTTAGCTACAGCCTTGACGGCCCTGTCTCGCAGACTGCCCTTTCTTCCAGGACAGAACTGATTGGCGAGCTGCTTCTTGCTCAATCCAAACTAGATCAACGTCAATATGGCATTGCTATAGAGTACACACCTCGGTAGCTAGCTCGGAAATATCAGTGGCCTTGTAGCCATTTGCTATAATCCTGTCCATGATCAACTCGCGTTTCTCAGCTGTCCAATCGCCGTTTGCACCCATGTTCATCGCCGTCGCCGTCTTTGATTTCTTGGACGAGGGACTGGTATCGTCTCTCCCTTTCTGAGTGTTTTTACGCTTTTCGGTCACTGGAGTTGCCTCTTCTTTGACTGCCGAGTGCCGAGAGGGAGAAGGAGTGGTGGGTTGGGCCGGAGAGGTTGGTGGAGTGGGTAACGAGATATCAGAAGAAGAGCGTTTGAAAGGCTATTTGGATCAGCTGCGGGCTCACCATGCAGAAAATGTGAAGGCGAGAACATACCATGCTGCAGTTGATACAGGCAGAGAAGACACGGTCTTGATGAATTTAAAAAGAGGCAAATGAATGTAGTTGAGATATCTCGACTGCCCAGTCCAGTCCCGATCCGTGAAGGAGAACACCGTGTGACCGACAAGGCACGTTACTGGCGATCAGTGCGGGATTGAGACGCTCAGTCGCATCTGTCCTGGACTAAGAAAGTGAAATCCTTCTTTCGCACTAGTACATTGACTCGTTGATGCTGTACCTATCGTCCTCAAACAGTGGAACAGACCACAAACGTCTCTCTGACAGGATCGTTAAGGGTCTTTGACAGTTAGGGATCTTTGATAGATGCGTCCATACTGAGCTATACATCACAATGAGGAGACGGAACTGATGGCGGTCCGTGCGCCGATTTGTACACTCCCCAAACCCCGAAAAATAGCTCACAAATAATATGTATCACCCAACTTTGTGGCTTCTCCATGCAATCTTCCGAAGTCCTAAGCTCGCTGTCATTAGAAGAGATAGCTAACTAGTAAGTGGCATGAATCACCCTTACTAGCGACAGTATAGTAGAAGCAGTTATTCGGGCACTTTCCCACCCATCGACTCAATCACCGTTTTAAACGTCTTCCGCTTACCGACATCAGTCTCCAAATTATACAGAGTCATCAACGCCCCAAGATTCATCCCCTCCTGTTTCGCATCGACCACAGGCACTGCAGGGGTTTTCGTATTGGGGCTGGATTTGAGTATCTTCGATGATTTCTTCTTGAAGCACGGAAGGTCATTTCGGCTTAAAAATCAGCAAAGTATGTACATACACATTTAATAGACGGTAGAACACCCACGCGCAACAAATACAACGATCATTGCCAGTCTTTCTTTCCAAATCAGGTCGACCGCCATAAATTGCCTTGAGGCAGACAGTCAAGGGAGAATAAGAAGCCAATGTAGCGAGGAAATGAGAAGAGTAGCGTGAATCAGCAAGAGAACAGATGCGTTCGTAGAGGATGGACTCACTTGGAGATATTCTTGATAGGCGTTTCGAGTCGCCCTACGGCTTGAATCAAAGACGACTGGTAGGCCGGAATGCAGCATATCAAACGGTGACCGTTGGGGAGACTACTTCATTTAGCTCTAGGCTTACAGTACTATGCAGTGAGGACGTGCCATTTCGATCTTGATTGTTTTAGAGAAAGGTGAAGGAACGTTTGTGAAGCTTGCTTTGTTTACTTTGACTCACTGATTTACCTCGACTCACTAGGGTGGACTCCTAGGGCTTCTGTGCTTGTTCACCGTGTGACCGACGAGACACATCACTGATGGCGATCAATGCGGGATTGTATCATGGCGTGAGCAATCCTGAGCTAAACTCGAGCCCAAGCGTCCAAACCTGCTAACATCTCTACCCTCGAGGATCGTAACTCTCTTTATCTTCCTCATCAAACCGAGACGTATCACCACATCATCAAATCACAATGAAGCGTTCATCGTCCGTCGCATCATCTTCACCGCAAACAACCACGACCACGCACACCCCGACCCCGTCCCCCAAGAAAGATCAATCCACGCCAAACAAGAGACCCAAGCGGTCCCAAGCGTCAGAAAACGGGACTTGGACACCTGAAAAACGTGCCATGTTCATCGACGACGTGCTCGCATCGGGGTATAAAGCTATAGATCTCGACTCGCTCGCTACCAAAGTACGTTGTCTTCCATGGTCCTATACCTCTATCAAGTCTGATGATGGGTCATAGCTCGGATTGAGTAAGCGTCAACTTGTCGATCAACTGGTTCCGCATAAGTCGAATTTGAGAGCAAAGGCAGTCAAGGCTGTTCGAGGCGATTGATCAGATTATGGCAGAGGGGATGTAGCAAGTGATCTCGTTATACCAGATATGCATTAAAATCGATATGTAGACAATGCAGAGTCCTCGTTCGTAAAGGACGTTGAATGATGCATCACAGTATTCTGCTGCTGCGGAGAAGTAGGACCGTGCGAACTGTGCTTGACGGTCATCTCGGCGCCTAAACCATAACCATCAGTACCTCTTCAACATTATAAATCACCTTGAAACATCTCTCTCACACATTTTCTCTCGTATCTTCTGGCTGAGACATAACGCTCAGTAATATTAACTCAAAACTCAGCACCATTCTCCACTCTGCACTCTTGACCGTATCACACACAATGAAACGCGAATCAGATTCGTCTCCTCCCTCGACCCCACCCTCAAAGTCCGCTCTCACACCAAACACCACTCCGACTCCGACCAAGAGACTGAAATCTACCCCTTCGTCCAAAACCAAAACCAAAACCGACAACGACACTGAGAAAATCGACCCTTCACCAGGGAAAGGTAGATCGACCAAATTGACTCTGGCTGCAAAAGCAGAGTTCCTCGAAGATATCATCGCGGCGGGAGTACGGGCTGTTAATATGGATACACTTGCTCTCAAAGTGAGTACTTTACAAACCCAACAGTTCTCCCTATCCACGTATCAAAGATTGGTAACTCGTGGATGAAAGTTCCGGGGGTTGATGATGCTTTGTCGTATTCGTTTAGTATGGTGTGCCAAAGAGCGTGTTGGTCGATCAGATGAAGCCTAATCGCAGCAATTTGCGTGAACGGGCAATCAAAGCTATCAGGGGTGATTAAGGTAGACAGTGAAGCTCAGAAGTGGATCTCAAAATATGAATGATCAGAAAGCATAAAATCGTATTGAAAATCATGCAATGAATTGTATTTATGTCTGTTAGCCTACATTATACGACAACCCAAAAACTGTCCGTTTATTGCTTACAACAACCGTGTCAGAGACCTAGACCTAGACCCTCTCCCTCCAATCCCGCCATAAAGCAACTCCAAAGCCTTTGAAAACGCCCCATACGACCCCCTCCCACACTGCTCCTACACCCCATCCCATGTCCATCCACGGCTCTTTCCCACGCGAGATCCTTGACAGTTGCCATTCGTGCCAGAACGTGGAAATGCCCGCACCGACAAGCGGCACACCGGCTGGCTGAGTATGCTTGGCGACGAGCGGGGATGATTCCGTCTCTACTTCAGTGTAGGTGGAGACTGGCGAGGCTGAAGAAGATCTCCCACCGCCAAGGAACCGTTTCCAGGCCTCTCCACCTGGGATGGTATACCCTCCAATGGCGCTATCGCAATCGGGAATATCACGGTTCAAAATTATCTCATGAGGTAGGCAAGGCTTGACACATGCCGGTCGACCTATACCTACCAGATGACATGCGTGATCTCGGAGACTCGAGGCGATCAGAGTCCGATCATGCAGCCCACCTGTGAGCAAGATGGCGGGACCTTTTGGCGGTGGAGCGAGGTGCGGTATGAGTGAGGTCGTGAAGTGGGAAAAGAGCGATTGACGAGTCGGAGCGTGAAGTGCATCGAGAGATGCAAAAGCTTGTGAACGTCAGTGGAGGAAGAGGAAGACTGGGACAAGCATACCGGGATTACTATAGCTGCCACCGGAGATTTCGAGAATATCGACCAGTTCCCAAGAGACAATTTCCTTGATTACTTGGGCTGCTTGTACCTCGTCGAGACCTACGAACCAATCAGCTGACTCGGAGGAGTATAGACGCCGCTTACCACCCTGAACAAAGTCGGAGCTATTGATTTTGATCGCCTTTATGAACTTGTGGTCCGTCGCAGCGTGTATACCGGTAAGAATGAGCCAGAGCAGATGCAATCGCAGAGGGATTTGGTATGGAACTCCAGGTAGAGGAATTGGATCGGGATTCGTCTATTACTCAGTTAGCTTTCGACGGAAGGAGCAAGCTTCGTGACAGGAAGCGCAAAGACATTGACGGGAGAATCAGATTCACCAGTGGAGACAGGTACTCTGCCAAGAGGTATCCATGTGCTGTATGTACTTGAACACCATCCCATCCTGCCTCGTGCATGATTCTCGCTCCTCTGATAAACATGTCCACAATCTCAAGCCAGTCATCAAAGTATCGGAGACGTCTACTTTTCCGTGGCCAAATCACGCGAGACAGCAGCCATCCCCAGATAGACGAGCCGGTATTGGGTCGAGCCTCGCACGGCGCCACGGCCTGTACCCATGGTGCGCGCGACATGTTTATCGTTGAAGATGACTGTAGTCCGCCATGAGAGAGCTGAACGAGACAGATTGGGGTAGGCAATGAGGAAGACGACGATATTGATTGGCGTAGCGATGCGTAGGCGGATACAGTTTGAGACGTATCGTCTAGTATTGAACGGCAATGTGGAGTCGCAAGGTGTTGAGGATCGACGTGTACATTACCTGACGACCATGTCAGCGTACAGTACACAGCTGAAGGGAAACTGACCAGTCACTATCATTCCCCAGCCTCCCTCTGCCCATCGCTTGTACAGCCGCTCATGACGCTTTGTGGGCAATCCACCGCCAAAACCGATCCCCTCTTCCATGGCGACCTTGACGAGCCTGTTCGGGACAGTGGTCCCATTCGGGAGCACCAGAGGGGATGATATCAGGTCGATATCATCCTGCTCATTGATAGAAGGCATTATAGAATAGCTAACATCAAACAGCATGAATTGAGAACTCTATGAGGCACAATCACGGGGCTCCAATTTGAATTTGCTTCCGCTCTACATTGGCCACCTGCTAGACTTGATCTGTTGTTCTTTACTCTCATCTCAAGGTCAAGGCTGAGCGTATGTCTTGACCTTGCCTCATCTCAGCTGCGCCTCTCACCTGAATTGGCCAGGCATCATGTCTTCCCCTGAACCCGAAGATGTGGGCGCAGACATCTCCGGTCTTGGTCTGTCTTCAGTGCTTGCAAGCGTCGGTATCGACCCATCCTTTCTCGACCGTGCGGGTGTGGTTGGTTCCTCGTCAGTGGCCAATCAACTCCAAGAGGATGATGCCGAGGAAAAGTACATGGACGATGTCTCCGAGGTATCGTTACCCAGTGAGGGCGAGGAGGTCAAGAAGGCCAGAGCGGCCGAGCAGGCTTCGGAAGCGCGATTCAGGCGGCAAGCGGAAAAGATGATGGCTGATGCGGAGCGCAAGAAGAAGAGTCTCAAGAAAGAGGAAGGCGCAGAACAGAGAGTCAAGCGCGTTTGGCCGGATTTTGAAAAGGGTAAACGGTTGAAGATGACCGAAGTGTTCTACGATACGCCGATGATGAGGAAAGTGTGGGCAGAAGAGGTATCACGGAATAAGCGGCGCAAGCTCGATGTTCAGACCTGTGAGCTGCATTGGTGACACGTAGCTGACATTCGTAAGATGCTGTTAAAGTTGCACCCAATACAGCGACACCTCCACAGGCAGTATTCTTGTCAAACCAGCTCGAACCCCTAACCCCTTCGTCACGCGGCAAACCCCTCTACACCACACCACTCGGAGCCTTGTTTGATCCCGCACGGACTCGACAGGCAAAATCAATACGGCGGCAGAAGATGACCAAACCTCCTAGAGGTCTGACACTTGGTCCTGAGTTGCCAGATGAGGGGAGAGCCAGTCCAGATTACGGAAATCCGTTAGAACTGGCCGACTGGGAGGACGGGATCATCATGTGCTCCTTGTAAGCACATTTGCGAGCGTATCAAGTACCTACTGACACTGGGAGAAATAATCCGGAAATCGCGAAATTATCAGATCCGCTGGCGCCCCGAAATGACATTCTCGAGTCTGGCGACTGGCTCAAAGAGGTCATATGGGATGCTCGACGTGTCTCGCCCGACCTTGTCGAGGACGACCAGGAAGGTGCAATCGAGTCGGCCCCCATTGCCAAGTCTGTTCAAACCGGGCTCTTGCCGACCTCGAAACTGGATCCCTTCAATCTGTCAAATGACCATTTGTACGAACACCACCGAGAAGCACGGTTCAGAATCAGGCAGACGTTTGGTTCTATCGAGGTGTTCCATTCCCAACCTGCAAAGACGCTCCAAATGCCATTCGTGCGTAGATCTTCAAACTCTCAGCTGACCGTCTCAGTACAAGACCACCCTTACAAAGACCGAGGCGAGAGCATGGCGCCGCCCGGCACTGCAGTTCCCTGCTGGTGTCACCCTGACCTTTTCCAAGCTCAAGAGCAACCCGTCTGCGGCGGTCTCGACAAAGAAAAAGGCGATGATGGCGGATCCTGCAGAGCGGTTCAAGACGACCAGAGATTTGACAGTTTCGGAAAAGGGTCCTTTTGTGCTCCTAGAGTTCTCGGTACGCACAGAGGGCTGTGACTAGAGACTGATTGCCTCGTAGGAGGAATATCCACCCATCATGAGCGGATACGGCATGGGTACGACTATCGTGAATTACTATCGGAAGCAAGACGACAAGGACGATACCGTGCCAAAGGTGAGTGATCCTTTCTGTCGCAAGCTGACCCGGCAGCTCGACTTTGGTCAACCGTCCATCTTGAACGTCGGAGACGCCGAACCTTTCCTGCTTGGCTATGTAGACCAAGGCAAAGTCACACAAGTGATACACAACAACCTGATCCGGGCGCCCATCTTTCGCCATCAGGCCGAACCGACCGACTTTCTCGTTGTGCGACACACGGTCAACGGTCATACTACCTACCATCTCCGCCAGATTGCCAATCTCTACACGGTCGGTCAGACCGTACCAAACGAATCTGAAGTGCCTGGTCCTCATGCTAGAAAGAACACCAACACGGCGAAATTGCGACTCATGATCGTCGCTTGGCTGCTCATTCAAAAGGCAAAGCAGAAACGCATCAAAATGTCCAAGCTGCTCAAATACTTTCCCGATCAGACAGAGCTTCAAATGCGTCAGCGTCTAAAGATCAAAGGCAATGTCAGTGCATTTTTTTGATTATATTCTTGCTGATGTTGTCTAGGAATTCCTCGAGTATGCTCGGCAAGCCGGGCCGAATCAAGGCTTCTGGACCTTGAACCCGAATTACGACTTTCCAAAGTCCCGTAAAGAGGTGCTGGAGCTCTTGACGCCCGAAGCAGCAATGCTATATGAGGCAATGCAGGTTGGCGCGCGACATTTGCATGATGCCGGGTACAGCAAGACGGCTGAGGGCAATGCCGATGAGGAGTTTGGCGAGGATCAGGCGGGCTTGGACATTGAGCAGCAATTGGCAGTGTGGAGCACGACACTGAACTACAAGCGCGCAGAGGCCCAAAAGGCCTGGCTGGTCGTCCATGGAGATGGAGATCCGACGGGACGTGGAGAAGGTTTCAGCTTTTTAAAGACCAACATGAAGGGCTACTTTTTGCGTCGTGGAGAGACAGAACAGGGTCGTCGACGTGAGTCTGGGGTAGGAATCAATGGCTGATGGGACCAGTCGAGATGGAGCAGAAAGCCGGTGGGAACCCAGTCAAGATCTCCAACGCCGAGCAACAGCGTATCTACGAAGAGGAAAAACGACGAGTATGGGATCTTCAAGCAAAGGCATTGGCGAATCCGAATCCTCCCGAGCTTCTGCCAGAGGACGAGATCCAGCCAGTGACTGCCACACCGGCAGGTTTGGGGCCGCGTTTCGTACGATCCGACTCGCGCCGCGCCCTTTCGCGAGGGGGAAGTATGGCTGCACCCTGGACTGAGAGTCCTCGAGATGGTTCGCCTGGCGGGTGGAGTCAAGATGGCGAATCGACTTTTACAGGAAATAATGCAAGCGTAGGCAAAGTCCTGCGCATAACGCGAATTGTGCGTGCTATTCACGGCTTGCAGGTTGTCGAGAAAGTGCTGATAGTTTTTAGATCAAGGGGAAGAAACAGGTCGAGATTGTTAGAGATTCCGCGGTGATAGCTTCATATCAACGCCGACTTGAAGAACGGAAATTGGAAATGTACGCCAAGAACCCCGAACTGCTCAAGCCTACGGGCGATAAAGAAGAGGACGAGTATCGTCGTATAGCGTGAGTTTGACTCTTTTCGTGCGACGAGTCACTCTTTTGTGGGAGGAGGGCAAGCTGATAGAGTGTTGCAGACTTCGCCAGGAACTTGAAGCACTTAAACGGAATCAAGCTAGACGATTGGCTAGGAAGAAGTATCAAAAGGGATATGAT
>MCFC01000122.1:0-33747 GCA_002105065.1 Naematelia encephala
GTTCAAGGGAGAGTTCGGGTGAGTGACGTGCCGTCTGGAATGGGGAGTCGAGTCGTTCCGCCTCTGAAGAGAATTGAGGGATTGCCGGTCTGTCGGGTAATTGGGAATGTAGACGGCCAGTTGGATTGCAGGTATGTCCCCCCTGCACAGAGCTGAACGGATAATATCCTGCTAAAGGAAAGACCGCGTTTGACACATCTTCTGCTTCGCGAGGCAAGGGATTGGGTCGACGATCCTGGTTTCTTAGAATATCGACCGGGACGATTCGTCCAAAGACTCGGCCTGACAGACTATCACTTGAGCGCCGAGTGGTATGCGAGTGTGCTAAGTGCCGTCTAGCTGGAAAGATAGGTGGACGAAATGGTGAAGGTGCAGGGGCAACAGCAAATTGAGGTTGTGGTGCATCTCGAGTCTCCTTTTGACTACGGCTTGCGTTTTCGCTTACCTTGAGACTTGCAGCTCGAAGTCCATCGCCACGAGACCGGACGTGGCTATTTGTGTCCCCTTGGGTAGGCCAGCTTGGCGAACCTTGTATACCGAGAGGCGGAAGCTCTCCTGGGTGATATCGCCTCTCACGTCTTTGGAGCCGTGGTCGGCCGTCGCCCTCTGGTGTTCTGGATAAGTATGATATACCACTTCGCCTCGAGTGTCCCTCGAGAAGACGTCCGGATTGCTGGGCGGGTAGAGGACGTGCGGTATTCATTTGCCGTTTTCGCCACCCAAGATCCTCTGAATCAATACTGGATTGTCGTCGGGACCGTTTCAAGAACATCTGTTCATCGAAAGCTGCTACGAATGGATTCAGCGCACGACGGTCTAGATCGAAAGGTAGAACTCTGACCAGATTCTCGGTGGCTCTGGGCCGAAGGTCTTACAGGTTTCGATGCTTTGCCTTTTGTCAAGAACCCAGCTTTACGACCGGGCGGCAACTACCCAGTCAGTTTTGTCAGTGTCTTTGCGAAGTCTCACTGTCAGTCTCCCTTCTGTGACATGCTTGTATCGGTACTCCTCAAGCCACCCCGGCATTTTCGTTTGCTTTATCTTCATTCTCCTTTCATTTTCTTTCGGTCGACACTCAAGCCGCTCTTGGTCCTCCTCCTCTTCCACAAAATACTCATGGCGTGACTGCTTTGAACACCGCCTTGCACCTCCAAGGGGATATGGGGAAGCAACACCGACAGCAAGTGGTTTACGTATCGCCGCGTTTTCCCTACGGCGAAGTTTGCGATTCAGCCTTCCTATCATAATTAGCCTTGATGATAAACATAAGAGCTCAGTCTCACTTCTTGCACTCTCCGTGTCACTTTCACCCTGCCAACGTTCGTCTTCTGGTGTTCTCATGTCTATCTTTCCCCTCCTGGGAAGACCCATCTTCTGGGCTACACTGTCCAAATTAGTGACGTTCCTGTCGCTGTGCAAGCCGTGTCCTTTCTTGGTAAGCCTTGAAGTGGACTCCAGCTTGTTTGTTCCTTCCTGAGCATGGTGGTACACGTAAGGATGGATTGAAGTAAGGTACCGGAGAATGTGTTCGCTCGGCTGAGCGAGTTGTGCTGGGATACTGGTGATCGGAGGGTTTGCGGCCATTTTGAACGTAGTGGTGACGAGAATGGAACAAGATAGACTAGAAAGTGAGTCAAGATGTTAAGATTGACACGAAGCTGAGAGTAATGTGTCAAGATGCTGCAGAAAGTATGGTGGCGAAAAGAGAAAGAAAGAAAAATCAAAAAGACGCGCACGGCTATCTCGTGGTCCGGACACTACCACTTTCGTTTGGCGTCTCGACCAGATATCTGATCTGCTCGTCTTGGGGGCATCGTTCATTGTTCCGGTAGCAAGTACAATGAGCGACGGATCTCTCTTGCATGAGGTGACTCCCGGAGAGACGTACCAATTGGACTCGGAGGAGTATGATTCCGATGAAGAGAGAGATCTCGTGGATGATGACGAGTATGATCATCTCGTTGAGGAAGGTGAGGTCCTTCATGAACTTTCCTCACTCTCATGTCCCTTTTACTGTACAGATGTGCTGATAAAATCATAGCTGAGAATGGATTTACCGAGGACGAGGTACTAGAAATGATGGCGGACCTGAAAGAGCGCGGCCTCATTACCTTTCTGCGCAGCTATCTCACCCCAAACGAAGCTGGCGAAACTGCATCCCTTCGCAGGCTTCTCCTGGGCTTCGGTATCATACCTGTAGGGCCATAATCTATTTCAGACCATATGGACAATCGCAGCTCATGACTGCCTAGCCAGGATCCCTGCGCGATCCTTCAACTCCCAATGTCTATCTCCTCCCATTCGCCAAAATAGCTCTCTCTCGTGTCCTTCGTCGTCGCACCAAACTTCCTCAGTATAATACGGTCGATGATGCTGTCGAACTTCTGCGAAACGCAAAGAAAGTCATTGTCCTCTCAGGGGCTGGAATCTCGACTAGTTGTGGTATACCTGACTTTCGATCTTCCACGGGCTTGTATGCCCAGTTGCAGCAGGAGGGCAAGTACGAGCTGGATGATCCTCAGCAGATGTTCGATATCCAGTACTTCAAAGAAGATCCGGAGGTATTTTAGTAAGTTAGAACCAAGGGTGATCGCTCATCAGAGTAGCTCGTTCGCAAAACAGATCTATCCTAGCAACTTCACGCCCAGCCCTTGTCATCGCTGGATCAAGCTTCTCGAGGATAGAGGGGTTGTGAGCTACTGAGGCCCTCGTGTGATATAGCTGACCCGAGAAGCTGCTGCGGAACTATACTCAGAATATTGATACTTTAGAGAGCTTGGCCGGAGTAACCAAAGTCCTCCAATGCCATGGTCAGCTGCCTGTACCTGCTCCTGCTGAGCCAGAGCTGACATCGCGACTAGGCTCCTTCAAAACAGCTTCCTGCCTTGTGTGCTCATCGTAACATGGGACAGTACGAGCGCTCATACGTCATAGCGATGCAGGACCCGAGTTCCTGGTCAAACAATTGAGCCATACATTCTGTCCTCTCAAATCCCCTACTGCGGAATATGCCGCACGCAGCGTGATGCTGAGCTCGAGGCGATCAAGGTTTACAAGGCGCAAAGGCGGAAAGAGAAAGGCAAGGGACGGGCCACGGATTGGGGAAGTGGGAATGATACCGGTGAGAGTGACGAAGATGAATGGGGCAGAGGCGAGCCGGGCATAATGAAGGTCAGTTTCATGCTCTCTACTACAGAGCTCTAAACTGATGTACTGACAGCCTGATATTACCTTCTTTGGTCAGGCGTTGGATTCAGAGTTTGACGAATGCTTGTTCCATGATAGGGAAGAGGTGGATCTATTGGTTATAATCGGGACAAGTCTCAAGGTCGCCCCTGTCAGTGAGGTCTTGAGTGAGTATCATGTCTCCCATGGCGTCTGTTACCCGCCTGATCTGATATAGCGCATATACCACATTCCGTACCCCAGATCTTCATCAACCTTACTCCAATCTCCCATGTCCACCCAGATGTAAGGCAACTGCACATTATATAATGCGAAGCTTATCAAATCCAGATTTGCCTTCTGGGCGATGCAGATACCATCGTAACATACCTATCATCCAAGCTGGGCTGGGAGATACCTCCCCCAGCAGCTGTCTTACACTCTCCTGAAACAGCCAGAAACCAGCTAGAGGCCGATCAGCTACCAGTTCGTCCGAAAAGCTCAATAAAGATCGCCCCAGAAGATGTCGCCTGGGCAAGCGGCGTCGGCGAGGTGTGAGTGGACTTTTAGGTTTGCCACAGACATAAAGCTGACCATCTCAGCGCGCATGTGCAGTTTTTGACTTCGAAGCAAGAACTGGCTTCTCGCGACATGGTAGCTCGAGAAGGCAGCGACCCTTTAGATGTCAAAAATGGAATAACGGAGACAGTTGCATTGGAGAGACAAGGCTATGAAGCGGATAACGAAGATGGCTCTGAGCGACCCGCCAAGCGTCCGAAGAAAGAAGAGGTGGTGGAGGTTCTTTGATGGACTCTGATTACTGGCTTGTGCTTTCAGATTGTTGTATGCATGGTACTGTGCTTTATTTCACCGGTGTATGAGGTTTCATTGCATCTTTGCTAGTCTAACTACGACCAAAATGAATCATCTTAGACTCGTTCAGTCATTGAATCGCCACTCAGGGCACGTGGCGTAAACTCAGTGGGCTCCGGTTCCTCCGCAGCACTACGTTAGCACTACATCTATTACCTTTGATGACCTTATTATCCAATTAATCATTCTTGTGATACGAGTACTGAGCGAAACAAGATGCCTCGGTCATTACTGACTGCTGGTCAGTCACGATGGCTCTTGCATATCCTTGTAGGCTTGCTTTCGATTGTAGCTATTGCGAGTTCAGCACCTCAATCTGCCGGTGGTATGTTGTCTCATATCTCTCCTCATCCAATACCAATCCCCTCTTCTCCCATCTTCTGCTTTTTCTGCCTTTTGCAATTTGCTATCTGGTCTTCGATTGGGAATACATGGTTGGCTGATGCTGATTGTTGGCTAGGTGCATCAATGTATAGTGGATCTCCGGGAGACATAAGAGGACCAGTGGTAATTCTTGGTTCAGCGGGAATCGGAGGTGTTGTTGTACTGTAAGTACTCGCACTTACCAACTATTTCGTATTATCTGAGGTTTTTGGATGAGGGCTGATGCTGGTGCATCAGACGAACTGCGTCACTCGTTCTTCCTAAACCTTGGCGGATATATGTCGATCGCTTGGAATTCACTTTTATCTCAATGTTGTGGATCTGTTGGACATGTAAGTCATCGACTATATACGGCTCCATATGGATCGATTTATTGATGCTAACTGATTTTTTAGCTGCGACCATGTCATTTTCAGCCTTTACCCTCTCACAAGGAGTCTGCTCTTCGGTCATCTCTGAAATCTTCCTCCCTACTTGCCCATTACTCACATTCGACCTCTCACTCCTCCATCTTCTCTCCACATCGACACTCGCATTATTGTTAGTCGTACTCTCAACAGCACTGAGTCCAAGCTATTACCTCGATCTGTCAACTGCCTTGTCCGATGGTGCAGTTGCGGCAAAGACGGCAAGTGGGAGTGATGTGTTTGTGATGTGGGAGTTGGCTTTGGCGGATGCACCTATGGGAGGATATGATGTGTCGAGTTCTAGTGCAAAGGGATCAGGCGTGAAATCGTATGGTACTGTAGAGAGTACGAGGATAGATGTGCAGTCTGAGGACAATGGTCCGTCAGGACCAGTGGAAAACGCCGTACCTGTCGTTCGGAGAGATAAGTTTGCGGAAGGTAGGGCGTTGAGTTATTTTTCTTTGGGTCTGTGTTCGATCGGCGTCGTCATTGCTACATCGGTGGTATTGGACAGTGCAGTATATCGTGAGTGCAACCTCAGCAGTGATGTTTCTGGTTGGCTGAATGAAAGGTGTAGGCCTCAGCAGCGCATTCATCATGGCTGTTGGCGGAGCTAGTTCGCTCTTTGCCGCTGCCTTGTACGTCCTCTTTTAGTTTGACACGTATTGGATTTGGTATTCATGTATTGACGTCTTTAGCCTGGTATTGCACCGTAGACAACGTGGGGCAAAACCAGATTACGACGGATCTTTTATACTCCGCCATGATCGTGCGATGGAAGTAGCTCTTGCTGGAGCGCTCTACCTTCTCTGGCCACGTATGTTATTTTTAGCTCGGAAGAATGAGAGTCAATCCCAAAGCTGATCACTTCACTCTTGCTTGCTGCTCCTTTTAGTGGCCGCAATCATCTACACTCTTTTCCCGCCGACCCCAAACAGACCATGTGCGAATCCGGCCGCATCAGCTGCTCCGACTCCACCATTCCCACAAGATGAATCGGGATACATATGTTATCTCTCTTCAGCTGCGGTAGCCCTCGCCTGGCTAGGAAGCTGGATCATATTAGCCAGAGTATTAGGCCTTATTTTCCCCATGCCTGAAATGGGCGGCAAGCTGTCTCCCATTTTGAGTTCGGGTACAGGGGTCGCAGACGGACAAGGAGAGAATAGGAGCTTGCTCAGGAGCGAACAGGTCAGAGTGGAAAGACCCCAGGTCCAGTGGGGGAGAATGGTAGCTGGAGAAGCGTTCGAGCTCGGTGGAGATGATGATGACGAGCAAGAGGCATGATCTTTATCTTAGGAGCGAAAACGGGTTTAAGGGGATCGATCGATCGTTGTAGCTATCACTATGTTTGTCATGTCTGGTGTAATCTTTTCGTTGTTATAATGCATCATAATATTATACATACAAAACATATGAGTGTCCATGAATGCAAATTTTCAAACGAATCCTATATACAACAACATAATAATGAATACAGTCTAATGCACACAAGGCCCACCACGGGGTTCGTACGGCTGGTGGTAAACCAGCGGCACCTCGATCTCGCCTGCGCCCATTTCTTCCACCTGATTCGGGAGGAGGTCTGAGTATCGGAGTGAAGGCTCTCCTTGCTGACAGGGCACAACTGGAGGCGTCTCCATTCCGAAATCATCAACCTCATTAGGTGCAAGATCAATATATCTAAGGGAGGCTCCATGAGAGTAATCCGACTCAGATGTCGGTCTAAGCGGCAAGCTTTCTTGCCAATTTTCGTTCTTTTCTATTGAGGCCATCAATACTACGGCCCTAATCTTCAGTATACTCACGTTTGTATAAGTTTTTGATGACCCTTTTCGGCAAAAGTATGTGTCCCATCGAGGTCTCAATGGCCAGAGACTTGACGGTCCCCTGTTGTGAGAATAAAAGATTAGCACTCGAAAGGAGTTCATCTAGAAACATACAATTAAATCCCGCTGAGAATGCGGTAAATCCGTCGGGACCTGCAAGTTCTCTCTCATCCGGCCTCCGAATAGAGATCTCTCGAAAGCCCACCCCCCTTCTCCGTAGAGTACAGGACAAACGGGTAAGCTCCCCGCATGAACCGACGGTGAAGTTGGCTTGGTGATCCCCGCATCCATCATCCTCGCCACATGAATGAGCTCGTGAGCTAGGACTGCCGCCACAAATACCACTCCTTGACGATAGAGTTCTTTGAAATCGTGTTTGGCCCGGCGCAGCTTGGCTAACTGCGAGCACAGCTACGATAGATATCAGCGAAGTTCTGATATGCCAAGTGTCAATGATCCTGCCATCGGTGATATTTCCATTTGAGATTGGATTGGAAAGGCCGACATCACTCACGTCATATCTGAGATGAACAATATCCGGCTCAGCAGGTGTGACAAAGCCGTATGCTCTTGTGTCATGATCTAGGACAATCTCGTACACCTTGTTCCTCTCGAAGGATCGTAACCGATGATAGACTGCTTCGTTGGATGGACGCGATGCTGATGCTGAGAAGACCAGTCCCCTCGCTACGCGCTCTACGTCTTGGAGCGAACGAATGAAATGCCGGTCATCGATCAGATGGCCATCAGAGTAGTCCGCACCAACGATCCGGAACCGTTCCTGAGGAGAATAACGAGTGCTTGTTGTCTCAATCATTGTATGAATGAGAGAACAAGAGAGAACAAGACTATATAGGACAGGCAGGTCACGTGATATAAGCTTTCCAACCGTGCCGTCATGGCCGACTGGCCGTCGACGGGTCACCCGTGTAGCTGAGTCATCCGGCGTTCAGCTGAGTCAGCATCGCTTTGACCCGACACCTGGATCTCTTGAATGACTCGCTCAATTTGTGCATATATACCCGCCCTCTTCCCCCCTTAGCAGAAGGATGTTGAACTGGGAATCGCTCATCCCATAACCCACCATCTCCTTCCGTCCCGTAGATTTAGATCCCGGATCTGAGGGAGAGAGAGAGATCGGCGGCAATCAAGCGCGGGAACAGAGCACGAGGTAAAGGCACGAGAACACTGCCACGCGACATTGATGTCACCGAAGTCTGCAAAGCCCGATAGATATACTACGAGTACTCGTCCATCAAGTTCATCATCATTCCTTACCACCACCACCACCATCAACCACACCATCTCATCCTCCATGTCGCCTATAAATATATTCTCTCTCCCTTCCCGTGCTGGGCCTACGACGAGCTTGAGAGATGAGATTGAGGCTGGACTGGCTGGACGATCAGAACCGATCGTACCGGGTAACAGAACCGAAGATCGCCGGTGGTCATTTAAACGGAATATCCCTACAGTCGTCCTATACGATGAACAAGGACTAAAGTCAGTTTACCTCCTCCCTTCACCAGTGCTGTCCTCTGTCTTGTAGCTTCAGTACTAATCGGATTTCATCCATAGGTTGTACGACAGGATAACATCGGATGCACCTGAATACTACCTGTTTCCAGATGAGATGAACCTGCTGAAAACTCATGGTCCGGCGATCGCACGTGCTATGGGTTTTCCAGGTAGAGATGAGAAAGATCAAGATCAAGACGAGGAACAAGAAGAAGAACGTGATCATGATAGACATCCTCAAAAACCTTGGAAACCGGCAAGATGGGGTGATGCAGCTGTTGGAAAATGGAATAATGGCGTCAATGGTGAAGAGGGCCTAGGAGGAGGGTGGCAGAGGGGATGGGACGTCGTTGAGCTCGGAGCGGGGTATGTTAATTGCATCTACTTTGTGTCCAGCATCTCTATTACTCTCCACTTCATCCATCCCTGTCTACTGGTCCATCTACCCTTCAGCAACAAAAAGTCTGATTTGAGTTATAGTGCATTGCGCAAGACCGCCTACCTCCTTACTGCTCTTTCTTCAGCCCTTCCCTCCCGTCCATCCAATGCGGACTCACTTCCACCGCCCATCACATATCACCCGCTTGATCTCTCACGCCCTGAACTCCACCGGGTTCTAGGAGAGATGGACGAAGCTTTTGGCCAAAAGTTCAAGGGCAAGATAGACTGTATTGGTCTGCATGGTGATTATGATGGCGGTCTACAATTTATACGCGAAGGTCGACTGGCTTCCCTACGCAACTCTTTCCGAGGTCGCTCCACTCTATTCAACAACAACAGCGCAATCAACGACGAGTCGAGCCCTGACTTTGTGGCGCGAATCGACAAAGCGTTAGGCAACTCACCGCCCTTGAGTCCCAACTCGACGGCAATCGTCACTCCAGGTCCAGAAGTGTCGCCTCTTCCCAGCGGAATTACAGACGACATGTCGCGGTGTAGTATGACTGACGAATCGGGAACATGGTCCCCTGTAGAAGACTCTGAATCGCTTGCTCCAATCCCCCCTCGAGCGGCTTCCCCAATTTTCAACTCAGACAGGCCACTACATCTCGTCTTCCTCGGTTCGTCTATCGGAAACTTCTCTCGTGAGACTGCCGCGCCCTTCCTCAAGTCCCTCCCATTGCGAAAGGGTGACAGTTTACTTCTCGGTCTTGATGGTCGGCCGGTCCCTGGGGAAGCAGGAAACAAGAAGGTGACACTCGCGTACAACGATCCTGCTGGGCATACCCGTGCTTTTGAGGAACATGGCTGGGAAGTTGTCCGGAAAGAACTCGGCCTCGAGAACGATCCCGGAGTCGAGTTTGTGGGGCGGTACAACGATCTCCTCGGTCAGTCCTTCTGACATTCCCTCTTTGATCGGGATGTAAGGAGGACACTCTTACTGATACACGTTTCAGGCCGACACGAAGCTTACTTCCGATCAAAGGGTCGTCAAACGCTGCACCTCCCAAATAAAAACGTAGACGTCACGCTCGAGGAGGGCGAGCTCCTTAACATCGAGTGGAGCTACAAGGTTCGTCTCCTTTGTCTTTCGCCCCGTCCGCGATGTACCACTAGGCTGACCTTACTTCTCTTGCTTTTGTGTCTCCCACTTTCAAAACAACACTCCACTCCCGTCCTTTGTTGTAAACAATTCCAAACGCTTCTTCACTCGGCAGTACTCGCTCTTGGAAGCCCTCGAGCTCTTTGAGCAAGCAGACTTAAGAGTCGTCGATTCTTGGAAAGCCCCAGATTCCGAGTATCGTCTCTGGCTGCTCGAACGTCCATACGTCCATTTCTCCGCTTCATCCTCTACTTTACTTTCGAACACGGACAATCCCGCTATCATGGACAATTTCAAAGGTGTTCCCAAATGGGAAGAATGGCTAGAGTTGTGGAAACTCTGGGATCAGTGAGTCCTATACACCTCACGTTACAGACTTTGATCGATGGGTCTCCCTTTAGCATCACTTTGGATATGATTCCGCCTAGCATGTTGCACAAGAAGCCGATTGATCTCCGGCACATCTGTTTGTTCTACCTCGGGCACATGTGAGTTTCGTGTACTACTATAAAGTTGGCAGTGCTTATCGGTTAGCCCGACCTTTTTGGACATTCACCTGACTCGTATGACGAATGGATCGCATACTGAGCCAGAACATTTCAAGGTGAGTTTGATCATTGTCACTGGCAAAATACTGATATGTCGAAAGGACATTTTCGAAAGAGGCATCGATCCAGATGTTGATGACCCCACCAAGATTCATGTGAGTCGTAGTCAACCGGTACAGTTTCATGCGATTTGCTTATACGATTAGTCGCATTCCGAGGTGCCAGTCGAAGAAGCTGATTGGCCAGCTCTCGATGAGATCCTCGCTTTCCGTGACCGTGTCCGACAACGCCTGCGTGGTATCTACAATCAAATCAACGATGGTCAGCTCACAATGTCACGGCATATCGGCCGAGTACTCTTCATGACTTTCGAGCACGAAGCGATGCACGCCGAAACGTTGCTGTACATGCTGTTCCAAGCACCTTTCACCTTACCTCCAACTGCAGTTGCTAAGCCGCAATGGGAGGTACTCGCCAAACGTTGGGAGGCTGAGGCCACCCCCAAAGAGGTCATCTCTTTATCCGGTGGCACCGTCGTTATGGGTCATGATGATCTCGAGGAAGAGGACAAGGCGTTCCCAGACAAGAATGGTTGGGCTGACCATGAGTTTGGGTGGGACAACGAGAACCCCAAGATTGAGGTCGAGGTCAAGCCGTTCAAGGTCGATTCCCTTCCAGTATCCAATGGGGAGTATCGCGCTTTCCTCGAGTCGATCGATGTCAAACTCACCGCCAAGATTGCCCCCGCCTCTTGGGTCGAAGTGGACGGAGTGTGGCATGTGCGCACGCTGTACGGTCCCGTCGCATTCGAACACGCCGCCAAGTGGCCGCTCATGGCGAGCAAGAATGAGCTGGATGCTTTCGCTCGATCCAAGGGCGGGCGATTGCCGACTGAGGCGGAATTGAGATTCCTGTGGACTACCCCAGAAGGACCGAGACCAGCTGGTGTAGCCGCCAATGTGGGCTTCAAGAACTGGCATCTCATTCCGTGAGCTGTCCGAAGAGCTTCGTACACAGACAAGCTGACAAATTCACAGTCCGGCAAACACGGTTCGTGATCACTCCGGCGCGATTCTTCATGGACACAATGGGGGCGTGTGGGAATGGACAGACACGCCTTTTGCAGGATACGAAGGCTACGTCGGCTCAGAGATCTATCCTGGCTATTCGGCCGATTTCTTCGATGGCAAGCATTACGTCGTGGTGAGTTGCTTTTTTCATCTTTGACTTTGCGTTTGTCCTTGAGCTGATGTTGGGATAGCTGGGAGGAAGTTTCACCACTATTTCGAGCATTGCACAAAGGCCAAGCTTCAGGAATTGGTACCAAGCCAATTACCGCTTTGCATTCATCGGTGGACGGGTCGCTTATGATGTTTGAGTCTGGTGGCGGAGGAGAGAGGAGAGAGGTGTGTATTGAGGAGAAGATGCCAAGCGTGTGATCTGAAGGCAATTAGTATCCAAAGCATCTCTCATCTGTACTCTATTGTATCACATGTTATCTTGTGCATGAAAGAGCTTAGTAAAAAAAGGCTTGGGATCAGCCGGGCGGCTCTCGTCATGACGTCAATTCGCAAGCCCAAACTTGCCTGATTTTCCAGGTTTCAACTGCTTGGTACATTCTTCTCTTGGCAAGCATTAGACTTTTCTTTTGAGAGACGGTGGGAAAATGTCGTGGTTGTTCGCATCACATACCCCGTCTTACGCAAATGAACAAGTCCTCGGTCACTTATCGTCGTTATCCACACTGCCAATCCAACTTTCGTCATCTCCTAGCACCTCGAGTTCGTTTGACTCTCGACCTGCGAAACCGAATCCAATCTTACAGAATGCTCTAGCGGAATTATCATCGTCTCGACCAATATCAGGTGACAAATTGGTAGATGTGCTCAAGTCACTTGTGAATGTACGAGAGCGGGAACGAGATCAGAATGCAGTGCTGTACTCTGTTGATTCGGAAGTCGACAGGATCGTGGAGATGGAAGTACTTGCGCGTGCATCTACGCTTGTATGGGGAGAAGTATTGAAGACTCTGGTTGATTCTGCGTGTGAGCTCGAACAGGAACGTACTTGGTGGACTGCTAGTCTCGCAAGTCGCTCTGGTACAATGATATACCTAGTGCAAAGTATGTTGTGCTGTTTCTTTCATTGGATGAAAGTAAGTAGCTGATGATGGGTCAACAGCGTTACCTGAGAAGCTATATAGGTCTCTTCCACCACCTTCATCATTCTCATTACGTACTTTACCTTCTTCATCGACTCTCTTTCGGCCTCTTCATGCTTCACCCTCAGCCACGGCTATTGTCAACTTCGCTGCTTCGCCATACCTATTGACCCGGCGGGAAATGTTCTCTTGCTCCAAAGCGCTCACTGTCGCGCTCGACTCTATTGCAGAGAAGGTTGGATTCTTAGCTGCAAGAGGACCAGGATGGAATGACTCGGCCCCACAGCTGAACGATATCTCGTCTGAATCCGGCCGATTATACTCGGTACTCTGCGATGTATTGCAAGTACCTCCTCCTCCTTCACCGACTCCTCGAAGATCTAGATCAAGTGCCACTTCGTCTTCCCAACCTCCACAGCCTACAGCTTCCCCTCCTGCTTTATTAGCTATATTGACTCAACATCTACCTCGCACTCGATCACAAATCCGGAAAACCCTGTGTGAGAATCGCCGGCCAGGCCCACTCACACGCTTATGGTTCCCACTCCTCTTCCTTCCCCCGATTCTCTACTCGACGGTATCTCTGATTGCGCGAAATAAGGAATGGATGAGACAGCAGGTCATCAATGCAAAAGAGACGGTGCGCGGATTCGTCGTTCAGTGGGTATGGGAACCTTTGGAAGGTATAGGTAAGACACTTAGAGGTGGTGGAGAAGGACTAGGCGTGGCTCCCACCACAGTCAAAGCAGATCAAGAGGTGAGCTGAGAAGTTCGCATTGCTTGTAGGAAGCACGCTCACGTTGCGCAGTCGCTTGAAAGAATGGTCATGGATCTAGGAAGGGATTACTATAAACTCTCAGGACCGCAGCTAGAAGCACTCGGCGAGAGAGTCAAGGCTGGAGACATGGAGGAGGTCCTGAGAGTATACGAAAAAGAGATGCAGGTTTGTCACTTCATTCAACGTACTCTGCAGCAAACAAAACGCTGATGGACGTGAACAGAGTCCAATCAAGAATGCCGTCTTGGGCAGTCTCATAAGAACCCTGCTCATACAGGTCCAAAAGACAAAGGTAAGTAAGCTTGACGACGTTCAGCCTTCTGAGCTGATTCATGATGATAAGACCGATTTGTCCCTATCCCTACTCAGCTTAGACCATCTCTTGAGATCTCAGCAGCTCACATTCGCCTTTGTCGGTGTGGCTCCTTCGGTTTTGGTGCTGTATGGGCTTGGGGGATGGTTACGTGCTGCTTGGCGAGGAGAACAGAGAGGCAAGGGAAGGAAACGAGAGTACTTTAATGGTGTTCGGTGAGTCAAAACTGCCAATAAGGTCAGGATCCTCGCTGAATTTTCATAGTGATATCGAACGCCTTCTTATCACTTCACCGAAACACGAAGAAGCAATGTCAGATCGAGATCGCGGTCTACTCATCGTCGGTGTCAGCCGTATGCGCACATGGGCAGCAGGTCTAGGCGGCGGCACTAAAGACGTGAGCTCATCTTGCTATTTATTTGGTTTAATAAGCACAATACTGATCATTTTTTTTGTTACCTTGCTAGGCATTCTTGGACGATCTGCGGATGGTCGAGGATCCTGTACTGTCCAGAGGGGATAAATTGCGGGTTATGGAGCGAGTTTGGCGTTGTTGGGGAACGACGGGGCGGCGTGCCTTTTAAGTACGACGGAATTGCTAAATCCAGCATGAGCTTTGGTACGACGTGACCCATAGCTATGACCACAATCTCTCGACTCCTTTACCCTTGCATCCTTTACCTTGCATTAATGAAATTATGCCGGAAATCCTTGCCGTTCCTGAAGAACTCATGCTGATTGTATCAACAGCCTTTACTGATCCCTACAGGGGCGACGACAAGCAACCACCAGTCTCAGGCATACAGACTCACGCGTTCCAAGCCAATCTCCCCCCATTCAAGCTGACTGCGATTCTGATCTCCAGGTCTGAAACAGTACTGACCAACAAAGGGTTGTCGCGGAGTAACAAAGGTGGTCGTCGCAGAGTGTTCCACTTGAGGTAACATTCCCCTTGTAGGGTACATACGACCCGAAAGTGCCTCTGTTTACCTCTCGCTGTCTTGTAGACTACTGACGAAAAATAATTGATGAGCCCTGAGGCTGATTCATCGTTCATCTCACCCCTCCCCTCGTCTGCGACAAAGGGGCTTCTTCTGCTGCTTGTTTAACTAGAACAGCCCTGCTCGCCTACACGCTCTTTTTTGACCATTCGTCGTATGCTTGTCATCGTCTTGCCGCTCCTTGCCCTGCTGGTCAGGGTGAGTGCTTTGGCCAGTACAGAGCCATACTTTTCCGTGTAAGTCATCGCATCCCCCCTCTAACATCTCCTCCTCCCAGATCCCCTCCCCCGCCCTTCCCGCTTGAGCTGATAGCATCTAGTGTTCATCCACCACTTGTGCGAACACGATTAGATCCAATCATCACCCCAGGGAAAGTATCGTCTCACGTACACGTGTTTTCTGGATCATCAGCCATTACTGCCAATGCAACGTTTGAGAGCTTGACAGCTGGGGATGTGAGTCTCACGGCGCACGAATCATCTGTTGTGTTTCCATGGTCCCCCGCTGAGCGATTCTGCGACGTAGTGCACGACAAGCTTTATTCAGGCTGATAAATCGATTTACTGGGCTCCGCATCTTTACTAGTATGTTTTCGCAAACTCATTACAGTATAGTCCAGGACGCTGATAGGTTGTCAGTAAGACAAAGGCTGGGGAGCTTATCGCGGTCGAATCTGATGGTGTAGTAGCATATTGGTGAGTCCCTTGCAAGCGTGAGGTCTCTGGCCAATGAACAACAGGAAGTATGCGCGGTTTTCCGATGACGAGGAGTTTGCGGTCGTTCCTGATGATTTCCGTATGACGGCTGGCAACGTCTCGCGAAATTATTACGACGACTCACAACCAAGTCATAAAGCCATTTCATTCCAATGTGTCGGTAATAACAATGTCTATGACGGTACGTTTTACGTTCACTTGTCCCCAGCGGAGGTAGATGTTGAAGGTATTCTGTCGCAGAGCAGTATCCATATATACCGAATGATAAAGAATGTGATGCAATTCGTCCGCAGGTACGTCGATGTTGCCACTTGACTTTATTCAATATACTGTGTGAAACTAAAACTAAAATCACAATAGGCCTTTTTCCCTGCCTGTTGGGACGGTGTCCATTCGTACTTGGACAACAATGCCCATGTGACTTATCCAGCTGATAACTATGAGGGCGGTCAGTGCCCTGATGGATGGAAGAGGATTCCTAATCTGTTTTTGGAAAGTAAGTGGTTCAACTCCAACTTACCCAACTCTGCTTTCGCCATATACAGTAAGACATGACGGACGGTCCAGCTGATCCATGATATAGCATATTATCATTTGTCCACATTGCTTGGAGACAAGTACGAGTGGTATCCTGGTTGTTTGGTGTTGGCCAATGGCGATGTCAATGGATTCTCGTTCCACGCTGACTGGATGAATGGTACGTACCTACGACACGTTCCGTTGCATGTTATTGTTCATAGGATCTCATCATATCACGTATTGATACTGTACAAATAGGTTGGCCGAGTGGAATGTTGGTAGACGCTTTCAATCAGTGTCAGACCAACTTGATCGGCGACGTTAGCGCATGCCCTGTATTGCAAAATTCAGTCGATAGAACCATGTCGCAGGCTTGTACTGCTCAAGGCCAAATAGCTGGCGAAGTACGTCCCATTTCGTTACCTCGCCTTAACACTTGCATGTTATCACCAAAGTATAAGATACAAACGAGAGATGTAGGTACTGATATTTGTTTTCTATAGGCGATCGGAGGAACGACGAATATAACGGTCTTGCCAGGGAATAATCCAATTTTCAACTCTTCTCAATTAGCAACAAGTGGTACTTACACTTACCCGCAACATCCTGATCCTAATTACGTTGAACAGACAGTGATCGTCGATATTCCCTCTGATGGCGAAGGTTCATGCTCAGCCGCCAATACCCCGAGATCATGCCCTGATTATACGCAAAATCCCTCAAATTCGGCAGTCCGTGTAACCACATCGAACACTACAAATGTCACCGTGAACGAAAGTAGTAGTGGTACTATCTCTCTCGTGGCTGATGGAGGAACGAACAGTAGTGCCGTCTGGCTCGAAGCTGTTGTTGACTCGCCGGATAGTCAGTCATCGTTTAGTCAGTCGTCGTCTAGTCAGTCGTCATTTAGTCAGCCATCGTTCAGTCAGCCGTCGGTTAGTCAGTCGGGAGCGAGTCAGTCGTCGGCCAGTCAGTTCTCGACTGGTCAGTCGGGAGTGAGTCAGTCGTCGAGTACAGCGGCGTTTGGTAGTTCCAGTACTGGGACTTGCCAAGTCCCTAAAAGCAGGAAGAGGAGGTTAAGTTTGAAGGATTAGACAGATACATGTTTCGGATATTCAGTAGAGCGTGCTTGATAGACTCTCGAAATTAGCTGCTTGCGTTTGCGAGCAATCGTGATCTAGGCCATTCGCATGTAGAGTATATGCAGACTGTCCTGGCAGAAAATCCAGAGTGGCCTTATCACTGTAGTCGTCTAAATGCCACGTAAAGTTCCAACGAGAAATCGTGCCTGAATGCAAGAGTCGCCTTAGTTGATTTTTTTTTGTATGCTTCGACGTGCTTTCTCCTCATACTTCTATTGTCATTGCAAGCTAAGTCATACACCAAAACATCGCCACATGCGTAGATAGCATACATTCTGTCTTGTTCCGTGTTTTCGAGCTGCGAGCTGGGCAGGACTAAACCACAATGTCTGCGCCTGATGAGCCTTCAGGAGGGAGCGCGCTGAAAGAAGTCGTGTTTGGAAGTGTAAGTTTCTGGGTCTTGCCTCGACTTGAGGATGGTCGGACTGACTGACACGATTTAGATAGCTGGAATGACTGCAAAGGTGTTTGAACACCCTTTCGATCTCGGTTAGCCCTGCTCATTCCATCTGTGTAACGGCGTAGTTGAGTTGTCATAACTGATCCAACTGTATAGTCAAAGTTAGACTTCAATCTCAATCTACCGACAGTCCATTGAGATTCACGGGTCCACTGGATTGTTTCAGACAGACGTATATCAAAGAAGGATGGAAGGGTCTTTATAGGGTATGTCTTGTCTCTTTTCCTCCCCTTTATCCGTCCGTCCTTACTTTGACCCTTTCTGCCTCCGTACGAGTGAGTCAGCTCAAGCTTATTATATTGGCATCAGGGTATATCGGCTCCAATAGTCGGTGCAGCATGCGAGAATGCGTCCCTCTTCCTGGTATACAATCGATTGCAAAACCTCATCCTGTACCTTCGACCAGAGAACGATCAAAGTGCTATTATTGGCGGGACATCCAGGCGGGAGCTCAGTACGCCCGAGCTAGCTCTTGCTGCAGCTGGTGCAGGTTCTGCTGCTAGTTTTGTCATGTGAGTCTACGTCAACACAAACACAAAGGCGTGATCGTTTTCTTCTAGAGGAATGAATAGGGCCAAGGGTGACTCGAAATGCTAACAAGAGTGAAATAGGACGCCTATCGAATTAATCAAATGTCGAATGCAAGTACAAATGCTTGCTCGAGAAGGCGCTTTCTCCCACCTCGCTCCATCGACACTGTCCACACAACCTTCTATCACATTGCATACTCTACCACCACTTCAAGGTCCATTATCTCTCATCGCCTCTACCGTCCGTACTCACGGTCTACGTGGTCTATGGTTAGGTCAGATGGGCACCTTATTCCGTGAAACAGGAGGTTCCTCAGCTTGGTTCACATCATACGAAGTGTCATCTAAATTCTTTCTACGCCGTCTTCAACTTTCCAAACCAGATCCAGATCAAACTTTGACAAAATCAGACCTACCAGCATGGCAATTGATGGCGAGTGGTGCCGTAGCTGGAATGAGCTATAATATCGTCCTGTTCCCTGCAGATAGCGTAAAGAGCGCAATGCAGACTTGGGCAGAGTTACATCCTGATAAACCAAGATTAGGCTTTTGGGCAATGGCGAGTAGGATTTGGAAAGGAAGAGGTCTCAGAGGTCTTTATGCCGGTTGTGGTTTGACTGTTGCAAGGGCCGCACCAAGCAGTGCAATGATTTTCGGAATATACGAGACTCTGGTAGGAAGGTTCGGATATCTGTTTGATTGAGCATTGGAAAGGACGGGAGCATTGGAAAGGACGGGAGCATTGGAAAGGAGATGAGCATTGAGCATTGGAAAGGAAGGGAGCATTGAGCATTGGAAAGGAAGGGAGCATTGGAAAAGAGGAGGGGAGAAATGTCCATCGTATCGGACGTCGCTTGGGTCGGTTACGGTTGGACTAGGTAGAGCAAAGTTGTCAATATCACCAAAAAAGCGCATAGCCGCTATAGAGCCATAGATTGGTTGTACATAACGCACAAATGCGATAACAAGATTGATCGCATACATGGCATGCAATGTTTTTCGCATGTTACATGACTGTCAAAGCACGATTTTGCAAAAGCATGGTTTGTCAAATCACATCCTTCGTCATTCATCCAATTTAATCTGACGCCTTGTCCGCTCCCTCTAGAACGTCATTTGTTAGATGCTCATTGACGGTTTTGTTGCTTCGCCTCATCAGCACCCTCTCTCTCATCTGCATCTGCAAAGAAACTCACAAGCATCGCCAACAAAGATCCAACATCTTTAGGAGGCCCGGTAGGCGGTGGCGGACGAGGGGGCGGCGCTCCATATCCCTGTGGGGGTCCTCCCGGCGGGACGTGCGGTTGATATGGCGCAGAACCTGGTGGGCCCGGTGGGGGATAGTTATGCCGCTGAGGTGATGGTGGGGATGCAGCGTAATGGTGTTGAGGCGGAGCTTGGTGAGGCTGATACGGCGCAGGAGGGGCATAATTCTGAGTGGGCAGAGGCGGCGGTGGCGGACGAGAATAGTCTGGTTGAGAGCGGAGGTTCGGCATGTCGGGAGGATATCGCCCAGGAGGACCCGATTGACTGCCTGGAGGTGGGTACGGTGCATATGTCGGAGCAGGTTGAGAGTAATTTGGCATGGGCGGTTGCGAAGGAGGCGGCGGCCCCGGCGGTTGGTAAGTATATGTGCTCGGAGCTTGCGTCATAGGTGGGCCATTCGGTCCTCCCGCTTTGCCGAGATCTTCCAACAGCTGAGGAAAGATAAGTAGGGTCTCCAAGCCAACTGAGCAGACTCACCTGCTGGACTTTTCTAGCCTGCTCAAACCTCTCAAAGTCGCCGCCGCCCTGTGACACGGTGAGTACGGAGTCTGGCACAGCGATAGCGATAGCACTTACTGAGCTCGTAGCTGAGGGGGGCGCGTCCGAGTACCGATTTGGAGGACCGTTCCCAGCACTTCCCCGGCGATCATCATCGTAGCCGCCTCCACGAGGTTCGAAATCTCGCGATCCTGATAATTGATCAGAGTCTGCCCCATGACTTTCAAGGTGCAACTTACCACGGCGGCCAGCTCGTCCCTCCGAGGGTGCAAAGCCTCTGCTACGAACCTCGCCGTACCCTGGTCCCTCGCCGTTCCTCCTGTTACCACCACGCCGCCGATCATCTCGTCCATCTCGTCCATCTCGTCCATCTCGCCCATCTCGCCCATCTCTTCTGGGTTCTGGCCCGTCAGGTCGAGGTTTATCATGAAATGTGTGGTTTGTCCCAGTTGCACTGCCAGCTTAGCTTCTACAGATTCCAGATTCCTAATGTTGGCTTACGGTGGAGGAGGGAGTTCCATTTCCGGTTCGTCCGCCCGATATACCAATTCTAGGGTCCCCCTTCCAAATGGCTTGTGATTCATTTCATTCACCATGAGAACTGCTGCTCGACTGTCGAAAAATTCCACGAGCTTACAACTGAAGAATAGCATCAGACACGGCCGCTAGCTTGGGAAAAGAGAGACGGACTTTGGCTCTCGCAAAGCGCGGAAAGACTTGATGTCGCCATATCGCTGACAGAATTGCCACAGCTCGTGATCATCCACAAAGCGTTCCCCCCTGACTATGATCTCGAGCGAACCCTAAGACACGATCAGCATATTCGGAGAATTAAATAGCATAAGGGGACTCGCTTGATTCGATTCCGCATCGATAGGCGCTCGTCGATCGTCATCCTTAGGCAAGCTGTAGTGAACGTCAATCTGCACCAGGTCAGCTAAAGTCTGTTCCACGCAGATACAAGTTTGCTTACTGGACGATCGTTGACTGGCGTGTCGTGCATAGCATCTCTAGCCTTCTGAGCTGCTCTGAGGTCAAACTTGACACGTTAGCCTCCTTCTTGAGCCAGCCGGCAATCTCACATAGGTGACAAACATCATGCCTCGCTTGCTGACCATGTCATAGCACGTCTTGACATCCCCATATGATGCAAATTGTTGTTGCAACCGGCTCGAATCCGCGTCATACTGCTCCCTGTCAGCGTCCAGGGCTAGCTGGAAGAATGCACATACCTGGACATTCCGAACGAAAAGAGTGCGGCATTGGCGTTCACGAGCCAAACGCTCCTCGATGGGGGCATTCGAAGGATCGCGATCCGCTCCTCGACGGGGTTGACGACCTGTATGAAAAGAGGTGAGGTTAGTTGGCACAGCGGAACGCCTGAAATGTTTCATCCGAGGGCAAGCAAGCCATTCTCAAGCTGATTTCATATGATGTCTCGCTGCCTCCTCACGAGGACGCACAAGGCGATCGCTCAGAGATCAAATTCGAGCTTGACACATAGCAGTGGATCTCAAGACCTCGTCGCTCACTTAGATCTCAGTCTCAAAGGGCAAGCGGGGATAGCGTGAGGCTCAATAGCACAAAGCAGCTCAGAGCAGGAATCCTTACAAGAGGAAACATCTTAGCGAGGTAGGCTCACCATCTGGACTTCTTCTTCTTCTTCGACCTGGACCACGATTTCTTCCATGTCCGCGGCCATGATCACGAGACTGATCACGTTCAGGAATAGGCGGCGGTGGACCTCTCTCAGGATAGTGAATGGGTGGTAGCGGCTGAGCAGACATTGGAGGTCCTTGTGGATGATGTTGAGGTTGATGTGGTTGTTGAGGAGGCGGAGGCGGAGGCAGAGGCAGCGAATGTCTGGGATCTGATGGAGGGTTATAAGGTGGGTAGGCAGGCTGGTAGGATGCAGGAGAGTAACCATTAGGTAGAGGAGGTTGATATGGCGGGTAATCGCTCATTTTGATCGTGATTCCTAGTTCTCCTCAGGTTTATCTTGCCTTTACTTCACCAGAATTGAACGCTTTCCGCTTCGTACTGGACCGCTGCTTGAAAGACGGCTTTAATCGAAGAAAGACGGGATCCTTCACTCTCAAAGCAGCCAAGGGACGGTTGAGCTCTTGATACCTGTTGAAGCTATTCGGTTGTCACGGGATAGAATCGACTGAATAGAAAGGTTGCGAGATAGACAGAACGCTGCCAACAAAGGGAAAGAAACAGCCAGGTAATATCAGGCACATCTCCCAATTTTGGTTCCGCAGATTTCGCCGCTCGGTCTTTGGTTTTCGATTCAAGGTCTACTAGTAAGCCGAATGGCCATTACATGCATGCAGAGCATGCAGAGCAGACATATCGACTGCCATGCATTCTGTGTGAGCAGAGAAGGGGCAGGGAGAGAGGATACTGTACGAGTTCGTGAGGATATTGCTAGTACCCATGAGTAGAGATCTCACGCTCGGCCATTGCCACGTGTTAGCGCCGCCAAAGATCTCGCTAGAGCCGAAGACCGGCGGTCGTATGATGCAAGCGTATTGTTAATGGTGTAGATGTCGCTTGTGCTTTTCCACCTTTTTATTACTCTATTTCAGTTGAATCTTTAGAGGGGATAGTGAATAGTAAACGTCAAAACTGGATTCGGTTGGTGACGCGCAGACGGCGTCATCATGCAGGGCGCAGAGGAAGCTCGGTTCCCTGGACCATATTACTCGCCTTTTTATGATCTAAATCCAGGCGATGCCCAACAATCAACCGAAAGTAGCCCACCATCAAGACAGCAATCAATATCTGCCGCGGTACCGCCGTACCCAGGATATCATCTCGGTGCCAACGCACCCGATGGAGGATCAAGAAGAACTTCTTTGAGTGCCCACCGGCATGACAGTGGTAAGTTTTTCAAAAATCAAAAACAGATGAAGGGTGTACCAAGGCAACACGAGCAGTGTTACCGAGTTACCAAAAGCAAATCTCCATATCCTTTCGCGGCTGACTGTTTTTCAGGTGAACAGTCACCCAACAGGGCCCATCAATCGTAAGCATTTTATAAATGTCGCTGAAATTACATGACTTGATGCTGTTTAGTAAGCACAGTAAAGGGAACCGTGATGATCCTCAATCTGGCTCATCTGGTAGTAAATCTCTCCTTATCACCTGTTACTTTGATCGTCACTGATTAATTGGCAGGCTCAAACCCACAACAACTAGCTGGTCAAAGCGGTGTATCCCTTCGTAGAGGTATGGCGTGCGCTTTTTGTCGCCGGCGAAAACTCGTGAGTGTGATTCGGCGTTGCCAAGACTTGGCAGCTGAACATAATAGCGTTGTTCGGGAGATCGTCCAGAATGCACGAGTTGTGTAAAATACAACAAGGAGTGCGAGTATGGACCGGCGACAAAGGTAGCCAAAGTCAAGGCGCTTGAGAGTAGGATTGGTTTGTCATCCGCACTGTATTACTAGCAATGGTTGACAACAGCAGCCCAACTATCAGACTACATACAACAATCCGGTATGCCAAACCTTGAAAATCAAAGCCCAATAGGAACCTCGCAAGCAAACCCAGGTGCATTTGCAACGGAAGATTATTCGCCAAATCCCCTCGACTCGATGTTTGGTCCTCCTCAGCCGAGCCAGCCAGCATATGAAGGGATGACAAATGACGGATATCTCAACTTTCCTGCCCCCTCCGCTATGGACTTTGCACAGCAGCAACAACTTTTCCCCGGAGTCGCACAGCAGAATGTCGGTGGAATGTGGCCGCCTTTCGATCCACAAGTGGCCACGTTTGGTGGTTTTGTTGATCCACTGCCACCACTCGCAGTTGACTGTCAGACATATCAGCCAAATACGACCATGGGAGCTTCTGGAATACCTGATCTTCCTGGCTCGCAGATTCCGTTCCAGAATTCTGCAAACCCTCCTGGCCAATCCAACCTTCCGACTAATGCCAGCCTCTACAGTCTACCGGCGTCCGCTACAGCCCAGTCATCCTCTAAGGGCTCGACACCAGAGAGTATCTCCCTTGCAAAAACCGCAGCAAACAACGAAAATGGTTCTCCACTCGCGGGTCCAAGTCAAGATGATTCCCTGGCAGCCGTCCGGATGCGTTATTATCTGCAGGCGCAGAAGCTCACGCACACATCACATTTCGAGTCAATCGATGGCCTTACCGAGCGCTTGGGTGAATTCTTGTTTGATCCTAAAGAGGGGCTTGCGACTGGGCGAGATGGCGTCATGAAGAAGAGGAGAGGGTTGAATGGTTTTAGTACAGCACCCGACGGCAATGTAGTTTTCAGACCTGGTCAAGAGGTAGATGGTTTGAGTGATGAGGCTAGAGAGCTCTTGTAAGTTAAGAACGCAGTCCCAAGGCCATTCAGAACGCTGACGGAGTTCTACAGAATTGATTGCTTCCTTGCCCATTCGAGATTATTCTTCGAAATGTCTATACCTCGATTCCGATACCGTATGACGTTTACAGATCGGCGTCGACCCGCTCTTGCATTACTGTTTGCTATGGCAAGTGCCGTTGTATGCCGAGACCGGGTTTCACTGACTGGTGTCTAGTATCTATGGGCAACAAGGATGTCTGTCAGTCCAAACATGTCATCAATGGAGGAACACTTCTACGAAGAGGCATGTGAACACCTCGACGTAAGTAGCAATAACGGTGATCGGCTGCTCGACTGCCTCAAGGCTTCGATGCTTCTGAGTGCATATTCCTTCACTTCGGGCAGATTCCACGAAGGCTGGCTGCTTGCTGGCTTGGGCGTACGGTAAGTTTATCAGTTGAAGCAGTACAATCTCGTCACTGACTTGAACGCAGAATGGTCTTATCTACTGGACTGCATCAGATCGGGTCGAATGTCTTGCGGCCAGAACCGCCGAAGAACCCGTTACTGCGAAACAGGGTATTCCTTTTGCCGCCACCGGAAGATGCATTAGAATTGGGCGAGCGTATCCATACCTTGTGAGTTTATACTTGTCTTTCCGTAGGCATAGTCTTACCCCCTTTCCAGTTGGTGCATCTACGCTATCGATCGATGCGGCAGTATGGCCACAGCATTCCCTGCCGGATTACATGATCAAGATATCACCACACCTTTCCCGCGTCCACTGAACTATATTGCCTCGGTGAGCACGCCTTGTATCGTATAAGTCGAAATACTCATTGATCGCAGGGGAGCGCAACTCATCGCGACGACGTGACGATACGAGATCTTTATCGACCTACGTACAGTCACCCACCGGATGATATGCCGTAGTACGTCGGGCTTTTCTTCAATTTATGCCCAAAAGCTAAAACGATGTAGCTCCAAATGGATCAAATCAGTGACTCTTCTAGAAAGAGCCACAAAACTCGCGTACAAAGAACCTGAGGAGGATTCGGAATACGTTCGTCAGTGGAACGCCTATTATATCGACAGTCAGAAAAATCCATCTGTCGTCTCTCCACCGGCGTACCTTGAGCAACCCAAATATCGATGTCCAACAGATTATACCGAGACCAAGTTGGGTCTTGATCAATTCATAACCCATCTCGGAGAAGAAGGAATCTCACCAATCGATCGGAAACGTAATGCAATACTGGATGGTGGCCCACCGCCAGTTCTTACATGTCCTACTATCATACTTGTAAGTATCACATTGACGATTAGGATTGCGCTAATGATCTGGTCAGCATCATTTATTATCGGCAGCTTATATGCTTTTGAGCGATATCAACTCTCTCGAATCAGAGAACAATGAAGCGCTATCGAGTGCGAAAAAGAGTGTGGCGTTGATGCGAGATTTGGACCCACTCGTAAGCCGTTCATCCTCAAGGAATACATGATCAAAGGACTGTATCTGATGTGTGAAAATGCAGCCACCAGCGGATGTTGATGCGTTCTGTATCCTCGTTTGGAGTCTGATAGCCAAGGTGTTTATCAAAGAGCTGCACAGGCTGCGTACGATTCGTCAGACGGAAGGTGAGTTGAAGTCAATCTGCTTCCACAACAAGATACAAGATAGTTGAAATCTCCGACTGATATGTGTTTTCTTTACTATCTAGCTGCTCAAGCAATCGAAGATGATGTAGACCTGTATATCAGTCAGATGAAACTCATAGGTGCACATATGCAGCTTTCGTAAGTTTGTATCTCGTTTGTCATTTCATTTCATTGATGATGATTCGTTTGTTTTCTTTTCTAGACGAACACAAGCAAAGGCTATTGAAGATTTGAAGAATCACGCCAAGAGTGTCACGACAGGTGCTTTTGCGGAGTATTACGCCAACACAGGGCATGTCAATGTCAATCCCAGTAGTTGATGTATAGGGATGTTTTTTTTTGTAGCGTTTTCCTTCTTCGTATGACGGAGTGGAGTGGAGTGGATTGTTCCTCTGAGAGGAGATTGATCATCTATCTGTCTATACCTTGTTTTTTTAGAGCATAGAACACACAATAATAATGTCTTACTGTGCATCAAGTGTTATTCAGAATATGGAGTTTTCTATCTACTGTAGGTCGAGTTTGTCTCCTTTATCATAATAGAGGAATAGGTGACACGTCATTTTGCTTTCCAGAACAATGTTAAAGTGGAGGCCCGCAGCTCGGACGTAAAGGCACGGATAGGGGAGGAGAACTTGCTGCTATGGCCATCACCCTTGACGAGTTTTTTTTAGTTTGTTTACTGCTTTGGAAAGATGTTGATGGCTACTACTTTACCTACACCAGCACCAGCTCGAATACAAGCTACTCCACCTACTTATTCACTTGAGAACAAGAGATATGTCAAGTCTATTCGTATTGGAGATTGGAGTATAGAAAGTACGAAAAGACCAATTTTGAATAGTGATGAGATTGATATGTGAGTGCGTAGTTATTTTCCCCCTCAGGTCATTACTACAAAAGAACCGATTGTGATCTCGTATCTGCAAAAGATAGTACTTAGCAAGCTTTTGTTAGTTATGGAAAATGCTGATATTGATATAGGAATGAAAAATCATTGAATCTACCTCTACCAGAAATGACATTTGGAAATAACGGTCTCTCGGTCAACTATGAACCACATGCATCATCGAAATTAGAACTGAAATTCGATACTATCGATGCGCTTGCTGGAGTGGCTGTTGGAGAAGGATGGGAAGAAAGAGTAGGAGGAGGTGTTAAAGTCTCTATGGCTGAGGCTTGGGGAAAGAGTCGGTATGTTCATTAGCTCATCCTCTTCCTTCTCCACTTCTCCACTTCTGATTCCATCTCTTTTCCACCTCTCTTCAACTTCCACCTCCTCTTCCTTTCCACTGCCTCTTCCTCTCTTGATGGAGGGAGGGAGAGAATAAGGGTCTTCTTCGTAAGGAGAGAAACAGGATCTTCTTCTTCGTAAAGATACAAGTATCCTCCTGTCCTTTATTTGAAAATGAGAAACGGCCAGGAGAATGCTAATCGTACATGTATACTAGAACATCACCATCGGTTCTACTGAGTGATACACCTTTACCCAGTAAACCTGTCAAACCGCACGATTGGACATATTCAACCTGTTACTCTGGATCGATAGCAGGACCTTCTTCCTCTGTACGTTTCTCCATACCCATCAAACCCTTGAGAAGTGGAGAATGGGAGAGCGAGTTTCCTGGGTATGGGAGAGCTGATTTATGTGCTTGTAGAGATGGCAAGAATCAAGTACCGCTCAAATACCGATGAAGCTTCTTGCGAGGCAGGATCCGGTCTTGGATCAGATTCTGTTCTATGATGACGTGCCGCTTTTCGAGGATGAGCTGCATGACAATGGAGATACCAAGATGAATGTTCGGATAGTGAGTCCAATGCTTCTTTGTTCGTCATACTCTTCTTCGTCTCATTTGTCGTCGTGTTCGGCAACACCTTGGCTAACGATGGCTCAGAGAGTCATGCCGCACTGTTTCTTCATCCTCATGCGACTGTTCGTTCGTGTTGATGGAGTGTTGTTCCGTATACATGACGTGCGGATATATCACGCCTTTGGGAGCGGAGAAGTGATACGCGAGGTGAATGGTATGGAGATGGATTACTCAAGTGTCAAGGCGGTAAGCTGCTTGCAACGACCATGAAAACAAAACGGGATGTAGCTGATGGTGCACCCCCTCGTTTAGCACTTGGAAAAGCAGTCGGATCTCACACCGTTGACAGATCAGAATTTCGTGTACCAGGTCATGATGGCGAATGCAAGCAAGGACAGCAAGAATACATCAACGAGAGTGACTGGAAAGCCTTGGCCTGGTCTGGGGCGAAGAGTTGAGGTGATGATGCTGCCAGCTGCGAACGAGGTGGATGCGGCTGGGTCTGGATTGCGGGATCTCTCATTGTAGAATAACAAGCCACGAACCCTAACGCTCTCATTGTGATATATTAAACCATGCATCGCCACGCACCGTACTTGTCAATCATGCTATATGATCTCATCCCATGCTATATGATTTTATTCATGCTATAGTATATTGTCTCATCCAGTGCTTCATCCCTCATTCATGCTAAATAATCATTATCCATGCTATATCATCCCATCCAATACTTTATTATCTCATCCATCCATGCTATGATATCTCATCAAGTGCCGTTCGTAAGGCTTTGATCTCGTTAAAACCAGCTTTACAACAACCACCAACGATGATACCTCCCCAAGCGTCTTCATTCTTCAAACTCTCCACTACACTTGCGATCCCCGCCGCCCAATCGTTCGGAGCCAATTTACCTTCTGACCACTGTCGAGTGACAACATCGTATACATTCCCTCCATCTGGATAAAGCACAAAATACGGTCGGTCCATGTCCATGTCCATCTCGGTCTCCATTTTGGCTGTAGTACCTTGAAGACTTTGAGTCGTGGCTTGAGTGAACTCATGAACGAGGCGAGAGAGGTAAGTTGGATTGGTACAATTTATCCCTACTCCATTAGGTGTATCTCCATCTATCATAGGATCAAGTAGAGAGTGCACGATAGTCGAAGTTGAGACTGATTGGCCATTTGGTGATTTTGTACCGTGTTGACCAAGTGGATAAGCACTAGTGATCCAGAATTTCTTATCATACCACCTCCTTGCCTCTTTCTTCCTGTCCCTGTGTTTGTCTCCAGAGTCAAACGTAATCTCACCTTGCCCATTTTCCATGCCATCGATTATCTCACCCCCCGCATTGTCCGTGCCATAGGCAATCTCACCGTCCCCGTCTTTTGTGCCATAGGTGATCTCAAGCTCTGACTTTAGTCTTGTCATTGCACGCCGGATAGCCTTTATCTCACGTATGAGAGGGATAGTCTCGAATGCTATCCATTCGATAGTCCGCCATGTAGGTTCGTGAAGAGCGAATACTCGTAGCCGGTCAAGATGGAATTCTGTCAAAGCTTCTTCTGCTGAGTCCTCTTCGACCGGATTCGGACATTGGTTAGTTGAAGTCACAAATTCACTCGTTGATGATGTCGATGTCGATGTGAGAGTGGACGTGGCTGTGAATGTGGATACAGGGGTGGGGACAGGTGGAGATACAGATGTAGGAGTGGATGTGGATGTGGATGTGGATGTGGATATGGAGGTTGATGGGGAAAAAGGACCATAAGGCGAAGGATAATTCCCAGCGTATTCTTGGCCAGGCTGTAATGTAGCTCCAAGTGGTCCGATAGAAAGCGCCACGACCTTAGGTCTATTAGTAACTTTCGTCTGGGCATCGGCGAGGTGCACTGCAGATCGCATGATCGTCTTTGCTTGATCTACAGAGTGGCCTTGAGCGACAAGTAAGTCGAGAGTCATTTGATACCTGCTCATAAGACACAGAAAGAGATCAGCCACATCTTCTATATTGGATGTACAACGGGAAGGTGAAAGGAATGAGGCAATGAGTACTGCTCAGATGAAAGTGAATGAGATCAGAAGAACGGACGTTGCAGTCTCGATGATATCTGCTCCTGCGTCCAAGAAGCCTCGATGTACCGATGAGATGGTTTCAGGATCTGAATGAACAAGTTGACATCCCCATAGAGGGTTGGACACGTCTGCGCCGAGAGACTCGAGTGTGGTTCCCTGCAGGAGAAAGAGTCAGTATAACCAGGCAGTCGTTAGGATCTGGATCTGAGGGGTAAACTTGCCATACCTCCGTCAAGGAGTAAGATGGGCTTCGTACTCATTCTCGAAGGTGCTCCAATTATCTTTGAATATGCTGTCCTGCCTGAAATTGATGGTCTGAAGTATAGGAAGACTTCGATGGTATTTTACTCACTCCTGTTTTTGGTGCCTGAACAAGAGATCATCAACAAAAAAACTAGTCACCACCTCGAATGAGACTTTCGTTTTTCTTTACTTTAATTCTCAATGTTGATAAAGTACCTCAACCTCCATGGCGCCTAAGTCCATGCCCAAGTCTCTGATACCTTCGCCACTGCCTCACTGGCTGTTACAGTAAGACAATCTACCAGGCCAGGATGTCGACGCAAGCAGTTGCAGTTGATCGCGCAGGAATGGGTCCGAGTCGGAATGGATCTCGATCTTCAGCGTTTAATCAACGATCCCCATCCCTTTTCCGCTCTCGTACCCAAGATGGCGCTATTCATCCTTCCATATCCCGCAATACGGATATGACTCGCTCTTCATTAGATCCTGAACGGCCTGATCCACCTCGACCTCCATCGCCTCCACCTCGGGAAGAGAATGCTCCTCCTCCTGCAGATGAAGTCACCCATTCTCGCTTAGCAGCACATTATTCTGGCCTTGTGCTGGCTAGTATGATTGGGACTCTCATTCGTCTGGGACTAGACGCTCTGGCTACTTGTTCGATATTCTAAACGTGTTATATATACTTGGGCTGACGGAAGATTGGTTGTAGATGACGGTATGGTTATTTACTCTTTGGCGTGGTCTCAAGGTGTTGGATGTGGGATCATGGGATTGGCTCTGGCTAGGAAGAATGACATTGTATCGATGTGAGCTGATACGATCTGTTGTTGTATGCCAGTATCGATAAGCTGATCGGCTGCCAGATATCCACCACTGTATACGTTTCTCACTACAGGTAAACAGGTCTCTCTCTATGTAAGAGAAACACTTGATGCTGATGGCTGTATTCTAAGGTATCGCGGGTTCAGTGACTACTTTTTCGTCCTGGATGTTGGATGGATACCTCTCTTTCAGCAATTTTGACAAATATAATCGCAAGGGGCTACACGATGTGAGATCTGACCTTTACGTGTCACTGGCGCTGATTATGATGGTGTAGACTGTAGATGGCCTCGCATATTCGTTCTCCACTTTCGCGATCGCTCTCGCATGTATATCTCTCGGAGCTCACATGGCATCCATTTTCCCACCTCTACCTCGGCCATCTCATCAAGATTCAGACATATCGTTATCTAAAGAACAGCAAGACCCTGTCGACCCTCCTCCAAAATCTCCCACACGGCGGACTCTGACGGGAAATACCCCATTCCTCGATATATCCATCATCTGCACCGCTGCATTAGCATACCTCGCCGCGTTGCTCCTCTACTTTCTCGCTCCAGCATCATGGCGACATCGAGCAACATTTGCTATCCTCCTCGGACCACCCGGCACGATCCTCCGTTTCGCACTTGCGAGATTGAACACTCATCCTGCATTCTTGGATCGTTTCCCGCTCGGTACCTTTTTAGCGAATATCATAGCGACACTAGTCATATCTGGTGTATATGCCGCTCAACGAAGACCAGAGGTGATAGGCCATAGCACTACCTGTAACGCTCTTTATGCGATCCAACAAGGATTCTGTGGATGCTTGAGCACCGTCTCGACATTCGCTGTTGAGGCTAGAGCGATCAAAGGGTGGAGGTGGAAATGGTTTTATATCGGCGGGAGTGTCGTGTTGGGACATGTCCTTGTGTTGGCCATTGTGGGTGGTATTGGATGGAGTGAGGGCTATGCAGATGTCTGTCAGGGGTAGCTCCGGAAGTTTAGCTTAGCTTTTTTGGGCATATGCATTTGCATTCTTTTATTTGCATGCATGAAGCAATCAACACGATGCCACTAACCCAACATGTCGCCACTTGGTGCCCCGGCGGCAAATGAGCCACGTAGTGACGTCAGGCGAGCGATGAAGATTATCGTTCAAAAGTCAGCGAAAAGAAGTTTCCAAGACTACCTCTCTCTTGACCTTGATCATCACCGTTGAAAGATAAAATGGTATCATCAACAGAGAAAAGCTCAGAATCCAAGATATTCCGCCTTGAATGTCAACCCAATAACTACCCATGTGAGCACCATCCTTAACGACGCATTCATAACTAATTGGTCATGTAAAGGGGGTAAGGTAGGAAAAGATTCTCTCGCGGGGGTTTTAGCTTCTGAATCAGCCGGAGGAGACTTCAAATTAGATCCATCAGAACCATATGCAGAGGTAGGTACGCTCCCCCATACTCCAAATCTTCTTTACGTCAAGTGCAGGAATGGAAGATGGTACTAATAGCTCACTGGGACATTAGCTATGGATGGGAACTCACCCACATAATCCCGCTAAGCTATGGGGGAAAGATCAATTGCTATCAGACTACCTATCGAAACATAAAGAGTTACTTGGAGAAGCTATAAAGTTTCCTGCCAGATATCCTGATGCTAAGGAGGATAAGTCTGAAGGTGGAGAGGGACATGTTCCGTTCTTGTTCAAGATTTTGACTTGTAAGCAGGGTAAGTTAGGACGATAGAACGGAGGTTGAGATGGATGAGATTAGATGGGTGAGATGAGATGGGTGAGATGAGATGGGTGAGATGGGTCCAATCCAGATGAGATGAGATTGGATTGACTGCAGTGCGGTGGAAATGATGCTCATGTTTACAGCTCTGCCTTTACAGATCCATCCGAATCGAGAAATTGCAGAAAAGCTACACAAGGAGAATCCAGAGCAGTTCCCAGAGTGAGTCATCTTACTCGCCCAAATGTATAAACAAAGTCCAAGAGAGATCATACATAACACGCATAGAGGTTGTAGTCTGACTTGTTGTTCATAGCACCAATCACAAACCAGAGATAGCAGTATGTCTATCCGACAAGTTTCTCGGTTTCGCAGGATTCCGACCTAGTAAGGTAATCCGTTCACTCGTCGTCGCTGTACCTGAAATCGATCAACTTCCTTCAAAAGCCAAAGACGCCATTCAAGCATTCATCGCTTCCGCTTCAGACTCGACAGAAGTCATGCGTAAAGCTTGGCAGGCCGTGATTGAGATGGAAGGTAGCGAGGTTGAAGCTGCCGTCAAAGCGTTCTCACAGCGAGTGAAGACTCAGGGTGTGGATGCGTTTTCAGATGTTGGAGATGAATTGGATAAAGGGGAAAGAGAGAATTTGGTAGTGGCTGCTCAGAGTTTGGACAAGTATTATCCAGGAGATGGATCAGCTTTTGCTACTCTGTACGTCTTACTTGTTTTCATTTCAATTCATTCTTCGGGTCTGGCTGAACCAATGATGTGTAGGTTCTTCATGAACCTTGTCGAGCTGAAGAAGGGCGAGGGAATGTATGTTGGTGCAGATGGTCCGCATGCGTGGTTAGAAGGCGGTTAGTATCCTCCTGCATTCAGACAACTAGAGTGAGAATTGACGTTACTTCTACAGAGATCGTCGAGCTCATGGCTGCATCCGACAACGTGCTCAATGTCGGATTCACCCCCGAGAAAGACTCGACATCACTCGTCGCTCGCACTGTCTCTGGAACGCCACATACCCCTGCTGATCTCAAACTCAAATCTCAATCCTTCTCAAAGGGCTCAAAGGGACATACGACAGTCTACGCTGTTCCATTTGAAGAGTTTTCCATCCTTCGTATCGATGGCCAAGAGGTACTTGCACCACTGTCAGGACCTGGTATCGCTATCGTCACTGAATCAAAGGGGACGGTGGTTGCTGGGAATGAGGCCAAGAGTGGCAGTGTCTGGTTTGTTGGAGCTGGTAGTGAGCTGGTTGTGGAAGGTGACGGCGTGGTCTGGATGGCTTTCTATGATGGTGATCAGGAGAGTAAAGGACAGGTTGGGAAGCAGTAAGTGAATTTGGGGACCTTGTAGCGAATAGTCTCAATCTTGCATGTATCCAATCAAAAGCATTGAATGAACCTCGTTCCTTCTGAATCTCAATACGATTCA
>MCFC01000123.1:0-32637 GCA_002105065.1 Naematelia encephala
CGGACGGGGTGCGTTTGTCCAAGTGAGAAGAATGATGCGCTGCAGTGTCCCAGAACCCGCTGCCGCTCAAAGTGGAGGTACCGTCGGCTCGGTATTCGACGTCTTGTGTAGTTAGACGCAGCTCGACCGCAGTCTTGCTGACAGACGTCACATCGCCTGCCTTGCCAACGGCTCGAAGACCTGAGGTACTGACGTGGTCGAGCTTGAGCCATGGCAGCGATTTACCCGACGAGTGCGTCAAGGTGATGTCGAGGCGCCTTTGAACCCCTTGATGAAGTTGAAATTTCTCATCCAGCACCTCAGCAGGGAGATAATCGCCATTGCTTGACAATTCAAGTATCTGGATTGAAGCCAATATGTCGTGGTACTCGGTTCCTACAAATTCCGTTTCACATCGCCTCATTCCAGGCTTGTCCTCAGCTGGACGAGGAGGCGTACTTGGTCTCGCGCTAGATGGGGACGTTTCCCGACTTCGGTCGAACCGTTCGAGTCGTTCCAAGTACTCGGGTCGAACTCGGGCGAACAAATCGATCGAGACATAGCTGTCTCGAAGATGAGATATGATTTCGGGAGTTACATTCACAGTCACAGACCGCTTGAGAGACAAATGGGCGACAGATGATTTGGTGAGATCGATCAAAGCAGAGGTGAATGTATCTTCAGAAGCTATATCGGGACCGACTAGGGAGGACAGTCGTGTTTGAGCATGCACCGCAGCGAAATCGACGGATGACAGACCCTTGACAGCATCAACACTCAAGGAGAAAGCCAGGCGAGAGCCAGGTGTGATTGGAGAAAGAAGCGGGTAACCTCCCGATTCTGGCGTCGCCACGCCTGAAGACGAAGGAACCGAACACTTGAAATCGACCCGGCAGGAACCAATTGCCTCCATGGTGTACGAGCACATGATCGGTACCGTTACCGTGTAAGAAAGCTGATTGGCGAGCAGCCGAAGCGGAGCTCGTGCGGATCCCACAAAAGAGAGAGAAGGCGGAGGATCATCGCTGAATGTAGCATCGACGCGGAAATGTTGAGAATACGCGGGTTTTGAAGCAAGGGTACGGACATGGCGCATTTTGCTGAGTTGCTGTTGAAACCGAGGCAGATCCCAACAATACACAGCTGTCGTATCAGCCTCTATCTAAGATCTAACGTACCTTTTGCTGGATAGTCAATGACCTTGATTAGAGTGCAAGGGCCTCCCGTCAAGCCAGCAGGACTAGAGACATTTTCAAATTCGACGATACCGGTGAGATTATCTAGAGCAGAAGTAGAACTGGCAGCTTCACCGTTGACGACGAGGAGGTTGTACGAAACTGGCTTCTTCATTTCACGACTGCCACGTTGTTAGACAGGTTTCGGGCGACACCTTCACGAGTGACTCACGCATTCACATTGGCCTCGCGCACAGATACGGCAAGCGTCAAAATCTCCTCGGCGATCTTGTAGCTTCTAAGATTTCTCCACTTGTCCACCGCGTGCCGTACGAGTCGCAATTCCCTTGCGGTCCAGGCTGCTGGCTCAAAAGTGACATCCTCCAATGCTTTTGCCGCAGCGGCTTGAGAACGCATTCGTTTCACTTCCTGCGCCAAGGTCTTGAGTTGCTTCGTCATGTGCTGCTGCTCAAGCGCGGCATCTTCGGCCTTGGGATCATAAGTCACTTCGAGGTCCGGTTCTGGGACTGTTCGCTCGCTAGCTATTACCGGCTCGAGTCGATCCGATTCCAGAAGCACAGGCGTATTGATGCTGATCGATGTCATTGTCGTACCCTGCGCTGGTGCCCAGGGATTAGCGTATGTGTCAAGTGAATCTTCGGTCTGGCTGGTCGTTATGAACCTGGACTCTAGTTCCGCGGCCAGATCAGGGCGGCTTTCTGGTCGTTTTCGCTGAGTTCGCACTTTGATAATATCGTCAAATAGTCTGTCGAGATCCTGATCGCCGAGCTTTTCAATGTCTGCCACCTCTCGCCGTGCCGCTGACCAGTCCATTAGATCTCCATCACCGACACGAGCTGGTGAATCGGGTCTGGATCCAGTGATTTCTAAGCTAGGGAAATTGTCCATACTCTTGGATTCACGCATTTTCTGCCGTTCTGCTCGGACGGCGGCGGGATCGTTGTATCGAAACACATGAAAGTCGCCAAGGATGACACGGAAGCCGTTGAGTAGCTTGACCGGCATCTTCGGCGGTACTCGTTTGCCATTTACGAAAGTGCGTGCGTCAGGCATTGCCTCGACCGATACTACGCCGTCTTCGTTGGTAAAGATGCAATGCTCAGGGAGGATATGAGAGCCAGATAAGCGAATATGAGCTGTGTCTCCATCAGGACTACCAGCGATCGTCGCTCCAGGCTTGAGTTGATACACGAGGCACTGCCATCACGATTAGCGGTTTCTAAGCACGAACAATGTACTCACCTCGGACATCAATGGGTCTTCATTCAGGTTCACCAGTGACGGGTGTTTCTGAGGCGCATGCACTCCCACGATCTGGAACATATCAGTGCTCGGGTCTACTACCTTGCTGCAACCCAAGGCAACATACCCCCTTATCCACAGATATGCCTAGCTCCTCCAACGCCTTCTCACGCTCGACATGAATAGCTTGCGTTTTGGCCATCTTCTGCTCCCAGGTCAGATTGAGACCCTCCATGAGCTTTTCGGACGCCTCGAGCTGATCCTGGAGTTCGAGCTTGGTAACCTTGCGAATCTCGCCGTCCTTGGTCTTATACGTCACGATCTGCGTTTCCGGCGGTATTGACGGATCGAAATCTGCTTCATCTATGCCTCCGCTTGAAGCAACCCTGCTTCGGAGTACTGTCAAAGATCAGCAAAGAGACTTGCTAGCGGCGCTTCAGCGTACTTTCAAGCTCTTCTTTGAGCTCTCTGTGACAAGTCAGCATTTCACCTGGTATGGAGGGAGAGAGGACTCACCTGATGAGCTTAGCATTGGGATCTTCGTTTACCACAGCATGCGTCTTGATCTTCTTGGCAGCGTCGGCGTATCGCAGAGTGCTCAAGGTCTCCTCATCTGATGCAATGAGAAACTGTCGGACATTGTGATTACTTACAATCAGCAGGTCTGCACAAAGGATCAGCTTGATCAAGAAGAAGACAAGGTCAGCCTTACGATATTGCAGCGATCATGGCAGTCTTTGAGTTCCCGCCTAGACTCTCTTTCAATAACCAAGTCAAAACCGAATCTCGATACGGTACGAAGTCGTCTTTCTTCTTTCTTCCCTTGGTCTCGGCGCTGGCCTGAGCCAATGCGGCAATAACTATACCCAATGTCGTAAGGGATTTGTTGATATTGGCGCCTTCTCTGAGTCTCGTGCCCTAAGCCCCCGTTAGACAAAGTATTGCCCAGTTCCGATGAAAGCCCACCGTAGCGCCTGTAGATGCTTGCCGCTCGCTGCCAGCTAAATCAACCAGGGATATTTTCGAGACTTTCTCGCCAGTCATGTTCGTCTGGGGATCATGGCGTTTTTGAGTGAGCTGATAAGGTAAGTCATTGGTTCGCTTCACGCTGTTGGGCATCTTACGATGAGGGTGAACACCGCGTGCGACCGGGAGGACGTTTCATTCATGTTTGTCGAAGCCACCGTCCGAGCCTGATACTCAGTAAACTACATCTCACGATAAAGCTCACCTTGTTCCCTTCGTCCATAAGGGTTATCATCTGTCCGTAGTCTTCAACGACGAGACGACTCAGATCCTCGACATACGGTCCTAATGAGGGATGCTCGCGGACCCTCAAGTTGCCCTTGTTCTTCGGGTTGAGCAGATCGCGAACCCTGCATCAAGTCAGCTTGTCTCTGCTAGGAGCGGCAGGAAAGCAGACTTTTCGTTGTAGATCTCGATGTAAGACACCTCGACGGTATATGATAAGTTTGCTTCTTTCGTTGAACGTTCTTCTACCCGTCGAAAGAGTTCGGACGTGGTCAAGGGGATGATCCCCTTATCTGCCCCGTCTAGATGGCCTGATCAACTGGACAATCTGTACTTGTTTCTCGTACGCAACTCACAGCCCATCATAGAGTCTACAGAAAAGGCGTCAGCCAATTATCCCCGCACCTCGTCAGAGTAGACTCACAGCTCTTACCACTGCACATCGAGTAAGATCAGCCATTGTCACCGCCTGTAGCTACTTCTGACTCGCCTACCGGTCTGTCCATCTAAGCATAATCAGCATCTGCAATCATTGGTACATGCGTTCATGACTCACAGGCAAAGATACAAGTATTAAAGCCCTCGAAACTATGATCAAGCAGCTCAACGCCCAAATCTTCGTACAACGTTTGCTGACTTGCATAATTCGGTTCATCTCGTGGACCAGCTGACCAATATGACTTGTCTATGAGTTCGGTTAGTTCGGAAGCTCATTTCACAGGATGTACCCAGCACTATAGAAGAACGAATCCAGTCTTATGATAGATACAAATGTAGGATGGGAAGGAAGCCAAAGCCTTCAATAGACAATCAGAAGGGAAGGAGAACGAGTCAAACCGCGTATAGAGATCAGGAAAGGAAAAAAAAAAGAGAGAGAGAGAGAGAGAGAGTACTCACCAAACGAGAAGGTCATAGTACGTTTCTCCGTCGCACGACTAGAACCAGCAACTATCTCTGGAGGCTGCAATATAGTCTGTTGACCCTCCATACGAATCAACCCCTTGGCACCTCTCGCCAGCTCTAAAATCACACCTGCATCAGCCCCAGTCGACTCAGCCTTGGCAGGGAGGAATATGAACCAACCTCGCGTATTGAGCGGACGACATCTGGATCATAGCCATTAGTAACCATTCACATGAGGTACAACCTTATCATGGCATCATTGCTCACCGTACAACGACCTTGATGTTACCTCCTGACATGGTCTTTGGTGTCTCTCGTTTGCAGAAGGAGCGATGATTTGGTGCAAACCGGGATTTGGGATCAACGCGTCTTGAGACAAAGACTGGACCACTTGGGACAGACACACACTCTGTAAAGAAGAAACGAGACAAGCATTGAATCACTTGCTATATGATATACTCAGATGAAGATGGTGAATCAATTCGACGATAGGAAGAAAGCTCAGACGGGGAAAGCGCGCCAGACCGGTCGGTGGCAACCGGAATGTTCATGTTTCATGTTTCATATGCATCGTAATATTTCGTATCATGTGGAGATATCCATAGCCGCGTTCACGCCATTCACACTCGCTACAAGTTCTTCTTCGCCAAACATCATCCCGCTCGTCTCCTTGGCATACTGTGCACTCCGCTCAACATCGCAGAAATACTTGTAAGCCATGCGGACATCTTCAACCTCTACGTTAGGAGTCTTTCGCCGTGTTGCCAGGAGTTGTGAAGGAGCGATGAGATTCAGAGCATATCGGAGTGATGTTTGGAGACCCATCTGTGCCAGCAAGTCGAGAGCATCTGGCACTAATTTCACATCTTCTTCTTCGGCACTAGAGACGGGACGAGTTAGGCAAGGTTTAATTTCAATAAATAAGCTTACCGGATTTTCACAATCTCCTTGGTCTCGGTAGCATCATACTTGCGAGTAGAGATGATCAACATTCGATCCAGAAGGTCTACGGGAATACCATGAGGAGACTTGTACTTTGTTCCTCGTATCCGTGTGATACCACGATTTGACGCCATGACCACTAAAGGCGCCAACTCGCCTTCCAATGCTCGGTTGAGGAATGAGAAACACTCGATATCGAGCATGTGAACCTCGTCGATGAACAGCACCTGACGGGTGTGAGCGAGTGACTATGCAATACTAGAGCACGGGCTCACCCCTGGAACGATCTCCGCCTTGCCCTCTTCCCTCCATTCTGCCACCTTTGAGTTGATCTGATCACGCAACTCGGGCTTGATTTCCCCAGTGTCACCTGCACGAGGTGTTTAGCCTGATCTATAGCGGCTCCATTGGGACTCACCTGCAAAGAGAGCGAGGAAGCCTTGTGTCCGAGAGTTGATTACGTCAATCTCATGCAACGACACTGTGTGCACGACCTCTTTTCTCGTTTGTAACTCTCCGTCTGGACATGCCACAAATCGGGTCTACCAGTCGATGTCAGCATAGGCCATAGGTCCGAGTGGAAAAAAACTGACATCTGCACCCATTGCGTCATAGTCTTTCGCTCGTCCATAACTCCGTCCCAGCTTTGATATCCTCCCGCTCGCCTTGTCGATGCTAACAACATCACCAGCCAACACTTTCTCCTTTTGGAGCTGGTCGATCATTTTCGAGCCGAGGTCATAGACCGTCTCCATATCGGTAGTTTTCAGTGTCAACCGACCTGTTTTCGTTGACTTTCATACCCATGAGCTCGACTACAGACACCGCGTTTGGAAGGGCTCACTCCTGTTACACTCCGGTCCACTTGGATTTCCACAACCTCTCCCTCGATCAACTCGGTTTCCTCCTTTATCCGCACACCGATTGCTCTTCGGAAAGCCTGGGTCAGGGACTCGGTTTTCGACATCTACAAATGGCATAAGCTTCTGTCTGCGAACCAGATGTTGCTCGACACTGACCTCCAATGAAAACACTTCGGAGGCTGTGAGCATGACAAATGGCACGTCGGCTCCTAGTGTTTGCGCCATGCCTGGGAATGATCAGCAAAGGTTCGACAACGCTCATCTTGTCTAGCAAGAGTCTTTTTCTCCTAGCATCACAATTACACCTCCATCGATGCCATCTTAGTATTCTTTTCGGTCCTGCCGATACAGATATCCCGCGTACACCACATATATCTCTCACTTCCAAAACTCACCCATAGCAATTGCCGTTTTCCCTGTACTAGGTGGTCCAGCAATCAAGATTGATCTGCCCGCAATTCTTCCATCCTGAATCATTCTAAGAATCACTCCTGCCGCTTTCCTAGCTTTTCCTTGACCTATCATGCCTTGTGATGAAGCTCGGGGTTCGAGGTTAGCGTCTAGGCCTAGCCCGTGGATGTGAGAGTGTGCACCTGAGGGAGATAATCAGTGATGTCCATCGCGCAACGGAGCCTTGGATGTCATCGCGAGAGCAAAGTCTTGAGTATCAACAGGAGGAGGGAGTGATAATCATGGACAGGAAGATGCAACTCACCAATTCGTTCCATTTTGGTTACATCTCGAATGGAAGACGAGGGGTTGATGGAGATATTGGCGGCCTGCACAAGAGGGCGAGCTTCAGTCGCCACAAAGTATAACAAGTAACAATTAGCTCACCATCTTTTCCAGCCTCTATACGCGCGGAGAGGTTCTATGAGAGGACTTTTCTATGTATGAGTCTAGCAGGAAAGTTGCAAAGGACAAAGAAGAGCAACATGACTTGCCCAGATGTGAGTCTTTTAGATATTTTCGATTTTCTCCCAGAGTGGGGCTCCGACTTGGATTTCTGGCGTCGTGCAAAAAGTCGTTAAGTGCTCACTGAGCTACTTCGTGATCAACCATGGAAATCGATGTGCCAGAACCAGACGCACAGAATTCAACGAACGTAGTTCCTGTAGTGTCGACAAACGCTGGGTCTGAAGCACCGGCACTGGCAGGTCCGTCCGGCAATGATGGGTCATCTGCATCCACTTCAAAACCCGCTACGAAGCAAGTGGACAAGAACGAGCGACTTCTCGAACGTGTAACTCGTATAAGGAAGGGAGATAATGTTCTCCTCCGCCTTCCTTCAGACTCGATCAAAGCTGTCGTAGCATCTACAAGCGGGTACGTTTACAGTATCTCACATTCCCTCTTTTTGAGCACTATTGACATGCACTCTCTACAGGCTTGTCAACCTAGGCAAATTCGGCTCTTTTCCCGCTGAGAAACTTATAGGACTCCACTATGATATCACATATGAGATCATCACTGATACTTCCCTGTCCGAGGGTGTGCCTGCCGGTGACGAGGAGGAGGAGGAGGAGCAAGGAGAGAGGTCGTTTGGCCAAGGCCCTCGAAATAAGAAGAAGAAGAATAATAAGGGGAAGGGAACCCCTGGAGAAGGTGGAGAGAAGACTGCTGCGGGCTGGAGGAATGTGCTTAGACCGTTGAAGAGAAGAGCCGTTCTCGATGCTGTTATAGGTGCGATCACTCCCTGCGAATCGAGAAGCTGGCTGATCTCTGTTCCTTCACCTCTCTACCATGTACAAATTGCTCGACATAATCGTTACTTTCCATTCTGTTCAATTCGATCCTCTACTCAACTCGATCTTCCTTTGTCATTTCCCTCTCGTGTTGAGCTATCAGACGATATCACCGAGACGAATGAATTCATCGACGATGATCCAGAGACCGCCAAATCTGCTCTACTCTCACAAGATGAGATCGAAGCATTGCGAGCTCAAGGAGTATCAGCAGAGGAGATGATCCAGAAGCAAATAGCACGGCATGAGCAGTTTGGTCTCAAGACGGATTTCAGCAAGGAAAAATGGAGAAAACGTAAAGAGAGAAAGTAAGTTTTTTCCCCTTCGATCCATCAACCTCACTCTCCGATCAGGTCTATTTGGAGCTGATGTGATATGATAGATTTTATCAAACTATTCATGCCCTTGCTCCATCAATACACAATATAACGACACATTACCTCACACGGAATCCAATAGCGATCCAACAAATGCGTTCCGACACACTCTCCCAGCTCCTGACTATCTCCAATATCCGTCCTGAGGGAAGGTATCTGGTAGTAGATGATACTGGTGGTCTAGTCACTGCTGGTATATTGGAACGTATGGGCTGTGAAGGACGTCTCTTGACTTTCACCCCGGCGGATAGTCCCCCCTCATGGGCCGTTTTGAACGTGATGAATTTCGGAGAAGTAGAGACGGATTGTGTTAGGTGGTTATCTTGGATGGAAGCTGAAGAGGATTATCAAAGGCGTAAGTTTTATTCTTGGTTTTCTCTACTTTCCTTCATTGCGAAGTGCTGAAGTGATGGGGCTATAATCAGCTCCGCCACCTCCTGAGGAGATATTACCAGAGATTGCAGTCACGAAAACACAAGCACGGATACGAAAACATAACGCCCAAGTGAAAGAGCTCAACGAAACTCGTGCCGAGCTATTCACATCACAGTGGGACGGGTGAGTTACTTGTTTTTTTTTCCTTCGTTATGCCTTGAAACGCTTTCAATCAATTCCATGATTTCTACCTGACTAAAGACATGTTCAGAGCTGATTGTTCTAATAGGTTGATAGTAGCATCTGAACTTAATCCAATATCTATCCTAACGCGCTTGGTACCATATCTATCAGGATCAGCAACTATAACAGTCTATTCACCATATCATCAAACACTCGCAGAAGTGTTATCGCACGGGAAGAAAGATGCTCAACTTCTTGGATGTAGTCTCACAGAAAGTTGGACAAGGACATATCAGGTTAGTTTAATCCCACATTAAACTTCGCACCTCGCCGTATAAGTCATATATCTTCGATCACTGATAAATCATGTGTGTAACAGGTATTACCCGGGAGAACACATCCTATGATGACTACTTCTGCTACTGGTGGATACCTGTTTTACGCGACAAAAGTCATCCAGAGCGGTACGGTACCTGCTGCTACCAAGTCGAGATTCCAGCAACGAAAGAGCGGGAAACGGAAAAAGCCTGAGAGTGTGAAAGTGGATCAAGGACAAGGAGAGGATCAAGAGGGAGAAGAGGATGAGGTCGAGGACAGAGTGGATCAGGTCGACGAGGAAGAAGATCAGGTGGATATATGATTTCATCACGTACTATTACCATCAGTTAGCAGAAATGCAAGGTCTTCAGAAGTCAAATCAGCACAAGCGCAGTGGACAATCGGCATCTTCTCCCATCTTCCCCCTAAAGAGAGGGGCGGGATTTCAGAGATGACTGCGAGTCGGCGACGAATAATATTAGCGAGTGTGAGCAACGAGAATACTCGTTAGGTCAGGCAGTCAGAGGTCACCGATGATCAGTATCGGCCAAAAGTGTTGTGAATAGAGTTGTGTTGTTCACATGCAAGAGACGCAGATCCCACCTCTAGACCCTATATGTATATGCGCCCTGTATGTATTTCGCCATTCGCCATTCACCTCCCTCATTATCGTTTACGCCTACGCCAAAGATAATTCCCGAAGAAATCGTTTACTTGGTCTGTATGGGCCGTCAGTAAAGGATTCAGTCGTTGGTAAATATAGACTCACGGCTTCAGTAAGGTGGGTGATGAGGTCGTTCCTGTCCTTTGCCTTCTTCAAGCCAGCGAACGCCTTGGACAAGTTAGCGAATACTCATGCAAGTGATCAAGAAGGGGGGAGGGCAGATAGGTGGCTGGGGAAAGTTGCGATGCAGCCCGCCCACGATAAGGGAACAAGATGGGGTGATTGATCGCAGTCGGTAGAAGGGGGGTAAGGCGTCTGAAAGGATTCTGTCATCGGATGGGAAGCTGGTAGATCGGTTGGATCGGAACGATGACGGCCGTGTGCAAACCCGATCGACAGAAGAGCAGACAGAGAACACGTAAACTAACCATCTTGGTACCAGGGACTGCAATATGTCAGCCAAAAGCTCTACTATGGGATTGAGCTGAAAGACTCACTGTACTTCTTGGGGTTCTCGAGGTACTTTCAGGAGACATCAGTTTGAATAATCCCTCGATCCTTGACCTCGCTCAACGTACCTCGAACAGGGTGTTCTCATCCTACGTGAATCGGATCAGCTCTAATGCAGACATGACATAGGAGGAATGAAAGTACTTACCCAGTGGACGCCCTTGTTGACGTTGGCGGCGGTGTAAGAGAAACCCTCAACCTGACCAGACTTCCTGCCGATAAGACCGTGGAGGTTGGGTCCGACCTTGTTTGGCTCGCCGGCACCGAGGGTGTGGCACTGTGCGCATCGAGTCTAGGGGAGGTGTTAGCAATTTGCCCCCATTGAACTAACTCAATCGAAATGATGCCGGGCTTGAAGTGATGAAGGGAATGGGAGTGGAGTTGATTGACTGACCTTGAAGATGGAAGCACCCTTGTTAGCGTCGCCCTTTTCGTAAGACATTTTTGAATTAGCTTGAAAAGAGTTGGATAGTAAGGTGTAGGAGCGATTAGGATAGACAGGAGATGTAAAGATCGATGAGGTGGAGAGAAAGGAAAAAAAAAGAGAGAATAGATCGAAGGACACAGAGGCAGGTGTCTACGGAGTTTCACCGCGTCTCAGGGTCTGCCGCGTGGCATCCGTAGCTCTCCGATCCAATCCGAGCAGAGGGAACTATAAGCAGCTTAAATGGGGTCACGATTAAATATTTGTGCTATTCAGGTTGTACAAGTTACTTGGTCCAGTTGGGAGTAAGTTCGTTATAGCTTTGCTTGCTATTCTGTAATACATCATGGTAAGTGTTCGGCCTCCATCGTGTAGAACGTGTGCTGACGATCTGATTTAGGCTGGAGGCGTACGTTGTTCTTAACTGATGAGCACGAGTTGTATCAAAGGACTGATCTTTTCATTAGGGCCAATACCCATTCCCCAAGCAAGTCTGGTCACCATCCGGTATGTCTTCTGTCTTCTCTTTCCTCTACATTTCGGTTGTCCATGAGAGACTTATTTACCACTCTTTTCTTTCGAGTCAACCCAACCCACCTCTCCTACTGGATGAAACTTCCTCATGATGACTTGCTGGATCTTTCACTGACATTCATTCTCCTCAGGTGGATGGTGGTCACGGCCAGCCAACTGGAAAGCCAACACAGCAATAACTGCCACTGGACTCGCAATAATCTTGTACGGTGTATGGCAATTTAGTGCCAAGAACGAAGTACGTTACGTCGGCCATATCTACACTATCCCCACCTTCAGATTCTCAAACTTCTAAAGCACAATAAATATTCTGTCAATGTCTTAAGTCGAATTCAATTCACTGATTCACCGAATTTTAGGTTCGTATCAGAGCGCCAAACAGAGCTATTCCTTCTCAACGGGTGAGTTTATCTGTTCTTCATTATTCATCCTCTTCCTCTTCCTTTTCCTCTTCCTCTTCCTCTTCCTGTGAGACAGAGTAGATCAGCAAAGGCAGAGATAGAGTACAGAAACTGATTCCAAGTAGTGGTCTCAGCAAGCAAGAGACATGGGTATCCGAGTAGAATAAAAAATACGCGCAACGACACGAGGTGTGGGTGTGGGTGTCTGTGGTGGGAAAAATCCAGATATCGACATGCAGGATGTAATCGTACCTCTTATTTTCTGATGGACTGAATTTCACACACAAAGTCTATCAACCAATGATACTTAAATCACAAACACGAAGATTTCCTCACTTACAATCACGTTGAATAAACTTGGGAAGAGATACTAGAATCAAAACAACAGTTGCAAGTGCATGCTACCTTTACCAAGTCTACAACTTGAATCATGATTCGTGCCCACTCCCAATTCCTAGCCCTCGTCGTCATCGTTTGTCACTTCTTCTTCTACAGCTACTTCCTCTCCTATAGCTACTGTTGCTTCTGTTCCAGCTTGCATCGAAGGACGACTCAGTCCATCCTCATACTCCGATTGTCTCCTCCTTACACGCCTAGACAACTCTCTCATCTCACCTTCACCAACTCCGGCCATAGCCAATGATACTCTCCTTGCAGCGCGTGTATTCTGCCAATGTTCAGCTTCTTCATCTCTCTTCTCCATGTCCATCTCCTCCCCGCTCTCTTTCTCTTTCTCGTTCCCGTTTTTCACCGCTGTGGTTGTCGTCGTCATTGTCGCTGCATCTTTACGATGCCTGGGCGTATCTTCCTCATCCACGTCAGAGAGGTTAAACATGACGGGAGTCGTTGGTGAATCTGGGCTTGCCCCGTCAGCCCCGGCCCGATCAAGAGATACTAAGGGATCCGATGATCGTGTTCGAGTACTGTGTGCCGATAAGTAATCTGATGCACTGCGTCTGAGTTCCGGTCGGCTGGTCGAGCCATCCCATGAGGAGGTTGATGCTTGTCGACTGAGTGTTGGGTGATTGCCGTTCGCTCCTGGTTCTGGACCAAGATCACCACTTGATCTCCTTATATTGACTGGCAATTCACCAGGACTGGAACTAAGCTCGACATGAGCAGTTTTTTCTAACTGTACATTATCAGGCGACGAAAGCGACAATTGTGGCACAGGCGCAGCAGTCGGCTCTGTACTGGCATTGACAGCATCCACGACAGACTTGACGCCTTGAGGATCTCGTAGAGACTTGGCAGCAGCTTGTAATGCCACATGACGCAAGCTGGTCCAATCTCTCTTTTCCCTCTCGAGATCTGTTTGAAGAATCTCAGTCCACAGTTCAAGCTTGGCGAGTTGAAGTCGGTCTGCGCGGATACGTTGAGCGATCGAAGGAATGGCTTGGGCTATACGGTCTCGAGTCGTCTTTTGGAAAGGAGTCAGGATAGCCAGGTTACGCGCTATACGGAGATTCGACGAAAGTTGCGTTCGAATCGGTTCAACAAGCGATGTGAAATGCTGTATCTGAGCCTGATTTCGTCAGACACGGTGCATTCACGTTGCTGGAAACTTACCATAATTGCGTCGACCCGCTCCGCATGTACTGAACGCGCCGAGTCCGCTCTTGGTCTTCGGCCTGTCCCATTCGTCTGAACGCTCGGCAATTTCGTCGCCCCACCCCTCCCGGCAGCCAACTCTGCTTTCACGATATCGAAGACTTGTTCTAGTTGATCCCCTTCATCGTCCACTAAGTCGTCAGGAGCATCGACTCCAGCCACTCCCTTTCCTCCCCCAACAGGTGCCAATGCGAGGGGATGTGAGCTACCATTTGCGACTGCCGACTCCCCTGTGTCTCCGAAAACAGCCTTGGGTGGCGTCGTTAACTCTGATCCATAACTGTCTCTTTCTCTCAGCTCCCTTTGATGAGACGCTGCCGCTGCTGCCCCCGCTAGGACAGCTTGATCCTTCTGCATCGCTGATCCACGCATCCTTATCCCAGCCGTCTTGAACGCCGATGCATAGTTGATGAGCGCGATCCACTCGTTCATTTCATATTCGTCCGAGGCTTGCATGAGGTACTGTCGATTCGAAGGAAGGATGAAACGGAAGCTGTGCGGGTGCTGCTACTTTGTCAGCTCCAGAAATCAATTACGTGTAGTAATTCGACTTACCCTGGTGTAGTCCCGGTCGTAAATGGCAATACAATCTCGCACTGGGAATACCTCGTCCGGCTTGAATCCGCTTACGGGCGGCAGCAACGCAACCCCTCCGGATATTTGGTCACTATTCGCAGCAGCCTTGGCTTGCTCCAGTAAGGTCAAGGCCCACGCTGGATCTTTGAAGAACAACAACTGCGATCCCGTGAGGATGACGCTCCACGACTTCCATTTCCGGCTACTCTTCTTGCTGTTGGCTGTATCTTCATCTCGGCGAGACAAAAGGCCGACTTTTGTCACCTTGAGTGTCATTTCTCCTTCTGACGCACTGCTGATCCGTGCAGAAGTGGAAGCGAGTTTCGAGGGCACCTTTGGACGAGGTGGAGTGACATGCATGGTATGCACATAGGTGAAAGCCCGATGCAATCCATCTATGTCCAAGCGTGGTCGTGTGCCCTGACCGGAAAATGGTGTTTCAGCCGGAATATGCTGCTCGACGTCGACACGAAGTGAACCCAGCAGACCACGAACGAGCATGTGGTACACGTCAATCTTACCAGACTTGGGCGGCAAAACTGTACCGGAAAAAGTAGGGGTTGACGATCGCGCTGTCGATGGTGTCGCTGCTTCTGCGTTGGAAGCCCGCTTCAGATCCGCATCATCTTCAATAAATACAAACGGAGTGAAAGTGATGTTGTCAAAGAAGGCCTTAAAGAATCAGCTGGACGGCTTAAATCCAGAAGTAGTACCAACCTCAAGTACCAAAGGCGGAACACCTTCCAGTCGTGTATTTCTCACATAATCCTGCTTGCTCATCTTGTTCTTGTTATGCTTGTTGAACGCGTCAGTATGCAACATCATCATCGAGAATGCAAGGATATATGTATTGTCTACCTGTCAGCATTTGCAACAATCGCGATAACCTCACCTTTTTGCAGAAAGAGACCAGGCTCGCACTCCTCGTATCGGACCGAAAAGGCTTCAATGATTCTGTCGATCTGCTGCGTCTCACGAGGTAATGACATGTGCATGAGAAGCTTGCGCAAAGCAACGTCCAGAGCGTTGTGCATAAAGTCGAATCGATTCATGTAGATACGCAAGGCTTCGGTGTGAAACTCATCTCCGCTGTACGAATCAGATCGGCTTTTGACTACAGTCAACAAAAGCTCACCTGGTCGCGAGGACGTTGGAGATCTCCTCACGGCCGATCGTAGAGGTCACTCTATCTAACCATATCACCGGAGTTTCTCCATCTCGGATGACGGCTGCTTGCTTGATAACGTTGCTAATTCCGTTTGCTGAGATACTGCCTGTACTAGGCCTGGGACTGCTTCCTGGACTAAGGAAGGGACTGGCATCATCTGACGCTGCGAGTCCGGTATAGCTTGAAGAGATCGATCCGCTAGAGCGCGCCGGCAAGGGAAATAGAGAACCACCTTTAGGCGAGGATGCAGTGGACCCAAAGCGGCTGTTTGATATTCGTTGCATGACGCTCGGTCGCCGTCGTGGTGGAGTGGCAGTTGCTGGGAACAGGTTTGGCGATATGGGAGGTTGCAAATTGTAATGGGTTGGCTGACCAGAAGAGATGGTCGAAGCACGAGCTCGATTCAGCCGTTTCACCGTCGAGGTCTCCCGTTGAAGGTCTGCTCCTGTCGATGGCCGCCCCGAGTTGGTCTGGACAGACGATATTGAACCGGTGAAAGATGCCCGGGGAGATGAATCTGGAGGATCGTTCAAGAAAATACGACGCTCGCTGTCGCCCAAGCCAAACAGCGATGTTTCCTGTTGGTCGACTGAAGATCTGGCTCGAAGTCGAGGAGAATTCATTAGAGAAGATGATGAAGAGGAGGATGGCCTCATTCTCGCACTTGCAGGCCAATCTTGGGGTCGGAGTCCGCCAAACTCGTCCATATCGCTGCTATCCTGACGACCGAGTGTGTTGCTTCGGCCCCTCGAGCTGCCTTTCGAGAAAGCAAAGACGTTGCGCATCCGGCCAATGATAGCAGAATTACCTGAATTAGACCGTTCGCCAATGGCAGGTCGCGTGGGAGTTACTGGGGTGGGGAGTGGTGGCGCAAGGTCAGGCGCAGTTGTCGGCAAGTGGGGCTGGGAGTTGTTTCCTGACGGACGAGCTGGCTGAGGTCGAGGCGCATCGGACCATGAACGTAGGCGTCCTTCACGCTGTTCTGGTTGGGCCTTTAATTTATCGATTGTATCCAAGTGACCTTGCTCGGGTAGGGATCCTAGCGGGCTTGACATTCCAGATCGATCTGACCCTCGTCCACCATTCAGGCCGTCCATCCACGGACGCACGCCTGGACCCCAATGTGCGCTGGTGCCTGGACTGAATAGCATTTCCTCGGCTTCTGTGGTGGGACTTGAGGTATAGAGCTCGGCATGTTGACCGAACATTGGAGGCGCAGAGTCTATGGGAGGCAGCGTGAATGATGATTGAGACGATGCGGCAGTGGAGTGGCGGAAAGGTTGACTTGGAATTGCCCGAGCGTCTGCTTCATGAGGACCGGGCGATTCGTCAGAATCCCTTCCGCGAGAGGACGAGCGCCGATTGAAAACCGTTGACAATTTGCCGGTATTGTTCGGGACAACAGTCGTTGTGGAAGAGACAGCTCTTATATCTGGACGACGTGGCCGTCGTGTGTTGTCGAACTGTCCTTCCTCGAGCTCAGCATCCAAGCCAAGACTTTCGCGACTCTTGATCTTGTCTCTTGCCTTGATCGTAGGTACATCTGGGATTTCTTCCGGTTCATCTGTGCTGTCCGCGCGGAGTCGAGACTCGGACTGCCGTCTCTTGACTACCTTCTTGACGCCAAGCCACTCCAGCATACCATGCGGTTTGACACCTCCCTTCCCAATGTCGGCATTCTCCTCACTGCCTTCTGGGGTAGTAGGTCCACTGCCAGTGGGCTTTACCGAGACCATCGGTGATTTGCCAAATATGCCAGATAGGCTTCGAGCTCGTTTGACCCGCGTCTTTTTCTCATTCTCAAGGTCTGGACTTTCGTCCTTTGGCTTGATCTCCTGAGGTTCTGCAAAGGAGATCTTTGGTACAGGACTTGGGGACCGCGAAGGAAACGGTGAGGATACAGATACCGCTTTGGCTATTGCCTTTTCGGGAACCGGAGGAGGTGGCATGTCATCTCTGGGTGAGGCAGACAGGGGAAGGGAGACGGGGAGTCCTAAGCCAATTGCTGAGCCTCGGGGACTAGGACCTCTACGAGTTCGCGACGAGCTTCGAGAGCGCGAGCTTGGTGCAGACCAGCTTCTGAGTGATTCGTCTCCTCCGCCAAGATGGGTGGCGGATTTGCGTTCTCGAAGAAAAGCATGTGGGCTACTTGGAGTCACGACGATGCCCCGCGGGACCTCGAGAGGCGGAGACTCGTTTGGGTCTGGAGGTGGTAAAGGTGGAAGTGGTCTGTCGAGCGGGAAGGCAGACTGAAGTTGTGTGGGAGGAGGTGTGATGTCAGTCAGAGGGCCATGAGCCATGGACGTTGACCGTTTTGGTAGGACATAAGGCGAGAGGGTGAGTGATTCGCTGGATTGTCGAGGTGTCAAATCTTTTTGTGAACCAGGTGAGAAAGCGTCGCGATCACTCGCTGTTCGCGAGAATGAACGTATGGCGAATGGGGGCATTATCTAAAATCAATGTCAGACAGATTTCAGACAACAGACCGAGTACTTACGGGCGCAGGAGGTGTCGAGTTTGCAAATGGAACGCTGATTGGTGACTCGGTAATCGTTTTTGTGGTCGAAAGATCCGCCAAGCGTACCGTTTCTCCAGCTACACCCTTTGAAGGCTTCTTCCTCGACTTTGTGTACCACTCAGCTGATCCTTCAGGGTCCCCATCAATGTTCAATAACTCTTGTTCCTCCTCTTTTTCTGGCAAATCCTGTCGCCCGATGATCACTACATTTTGTGATGGGCCCGAAGCAGAAGCAGTAACAGGATCAAGCTCGACTTCGTCCGCGTTACTCTGCCTTCGACTCGATGCAGAACCCTTACGGGATGAAGATGAGCTCGTGACCACGGACGGAGACCCAAAGGTGAACCAAGAACGGCGACGTGGCTTGGTGTTAGATGGAGTTGGGGGTGGTGATGACCGCGAAGGACCTGCCTCAGTCGTTGAAGGTTCCATGGCGGACAAATCTAGACGTGTCTATCGTTTTGGCGAGAGCGCTACTTGAGCCTGAATCATTGTGACGACCCTAGAGGTTGAAAGATGAAACCTGACTCGATGATCAATGATCAATGACCGAAGCCGATGGACCGACCAAGTTGAAGCAAGCCGAGCCGGTGTTCTTTTTTTGACACGTTACTCGACTCTAGCTGGCTGTCCAAAGCTTAGGCAACGATCGTGACACGTCTAGAGCGATACTATAGCGCATCTAGATACGTGAAGCAAGCAGTGCGCAATCAGCTGAAACAGCACCTTGATTATCTTCGCCTGTAACCCGCGGGTCAGTCCACTCGTACCACGTGGTCAAACGCGCATGAATGACTTTTGCGAGACTGTGCTCCTGACACTGAGATGGCTGTTTATCTTAACTTCTTACTGACAGTATGAGTCTTAACTTGTTGGCGAGGATAACTATTCACGAAGGAATACCATCTAGCTGAACTTTTATCTCACTGAGGTTCGTCCATATGGGAGGATACAAAGACCCGAGTGCAATTCAGGATGCACGGGAAATACCCAAATCTTGTCCCCATGGAGCTGCGCTGTCCATCAACAGGAGAGTGAAGGTGGATTAGATGCTGGTGGTCCGACAGTAATTCATACTCTGAAGCGATCACATCGCATCAGGACAGCTTCCGATTTTACCTCCGTAGTGACACCCATCCCCTCTATACGGTCTTAGTTACTTGAACGCATCCCTGGAATTCAAGCACCAAGAGGTCGCGCGACCTCCTCGTGTGCGGTCGCACCCTTCTCCTGCTCAACCTCCTCATGAGCAGTCGCACCCTTCTCCCAGTAATTGGGCATGCTCGTGATCGTTGCGTCCAGCTCCTGATCGGCAAGCTGGTCTAAGCGACATCAGCGTTCCGAGGCAAACGAGTATCTAGAAACATCGACTGACCTTTGATATCGACCTGCTTGAATTTCCTCGCGGATACTTTGTTGGCAAAGAGGATATCAAGCTCGGCAAACGAGAATCCTTGCGTCTCGGGAAGTCTAAAGAATGCCCACGTGAAACAAACCAGCCCCGCTCCAACCCAGAAGAAACCAGATTTTGCCCCCCAGTTCCATGCAGTCTTCGAGATCATGTACGGGTTGAGGAAGTTGACAATGATAGCAGAACAGACGTAAGAAAACCGACCCCAGGCGATTGAGATGGCTCGAAGGCGAGAGGCAGGGATCTCTCCGACAATGGTGTAACAAACGGGGCCTGGAACATCTTAGCGGTGGCAAATGATGGAAACCAACTGGGTTGAAAAGAGGAGCGAGTAAGAGACGATAGCGGGGGTACGAATGTGATATCGAGCGATCCATGAGGAAAGCGACGTTTTTTGCGCATTACACTGTCTTACTCACCTAAATGGAGGTGGAACGCAAAGTTCACAAGCGTCATCAGAACTCCGAGACCCATGGATGTCCCTGTTGTCTGTTTCACCACCCCCAAAATTCCAATCAAGAGATTGAGGATTACGATACTCATAATTCCCCAGACATAGATTGGTCGTCGGCCGACGTATCGTAGCAAAACCCAAGAGCAGCCGACGGCAAGGATGGACAACGAATTGGATATGATGGTGAAATCGAATGAAAACGTGGTGGACATGCCAGCCGCTTGGAGGAACTCAGTAGTCAGGTTGGTGATCGCGTTACCATTCCACTGCTGAATGACCCAGACCGCCATCTGAATCTCAGTTCTGCGAAGGTTGGTACCACGGAACATTTCGAGCCAAGACGCTTTGGCGCTTTCAGCGCGTTCAAGGGCGTCGGTGTGTCGCATATATTCCGCAAAGCCGTCGACCTCACCCTCGGCGTAATAGCCAGGTCTGGCGATCTTCTTGATGACAGCGCGTGCTTGGTCCATTCTGCCCTGTCGTACAAGCCACCATGGACCTAGGAATCTCAGCGACACCTCCCACCAGAAAATATAGATGTAGACTTACTTTCAGGTGCCAAGATGACAGCCAGGATCAAAGGCGCAGGCCAAATCCACTGCACGGCGTAGGGCATACGCCATCCCCAGTCTCCGCTGTAGCTCAAAGCGGCTCGGAGAACTCCAACCGCAATGAACTTGCCACCGCCCCATCCCATGGAAGCCCAAGCGGCGAGGTAGCCTCTCATGTTGATGGGACATATTTCTGCCCGCGATGTCAGCCCAGACTGCTGAACGGATCATATTGTGGACCTACCAGATGCATACGCGGTTGTCAAGGTCTGGAACATACCCCAGGGTACACCCATCATGAACTCAGCAGCATACAACATGCTTAGACTATTGGCAAAGACAGCGATGAAGATGGTGCCCGTCAAGAAGATCATGCCACCAATATAGGTTTTCCTCATGCCGAATCTCTCCTGGCAGAAACCCGAGATGATCAGTCCAAGTGCTTGGCCACAAGTCGTTGTGTTTGACAAGCCGGTCTGCGTTGAGGCGGGAACGGCCCACACACCATTGGTCTCACGGCCAAATCGTTTTTCAAAAACAGGGAGGGCGTAAAAGGAATTGATCTGAGGGTATTCAGCGCGATAATACTTGATTCCTCAAGAGTACAAAGACGATGGCACTCACCACATTGGTATCGTATCTGGCCCGAGGTCAATAAGCACTGCATCGACAAACCAATGACGGCGACTTACCCTTCCATCCAGAGAGCCATAGAAATGATCAAGCTCCATATCGCAGCCCTCCAGTGGTATCGCCAGACAGCAGCAAAGTCCTCTGTCTTTTGCCTTTCGATAACCTGATGACCGACTCGAAGCAGATCTATATCGACGTCAAGGTCAGAGTCCAGTTGAGCCTGGGTGAGGCCAACTTGACCGTCAACCGGGGCATGCTTCAAATCGTCCTCCATGGGGAGTGTATGTTTTATGATGGGGTAAAGGCGAGGAGCTCGGTGGGGGCTGGGGACTCCAATGTGGATCCCCGACAAGCTATTATATCCCCTGCTAGTTGCGTCGCGAGGTTTTGTAACTGACCGATGGAGCCTGCGAATGACGGGAATCTTACACACTGAAAAGCCAAGAAAGCCAAGTGTCCGACACGTGGTACAAATGCCACTCTCCGGGCGGAGTAGCGGCCCGGGGCTGCGGTGGGTCATTTCGGGTTCCGTGCTAAGTCGATTGGGATTTGGCCTCGAGGCTGTTTGGAGTGGACAAGGTTATGATAGGCCTCAAAGCATCAAAGCCTGTGCACGGGATGAGCAAAAAGTTACCTATTGCCGGAATTCTCATTATTATCAACTTGCCGATCTCAACGGGAGGATACTTGCAAACCGCCCGACTTGCCAAAGGAGGTCACGAGTCCGGCCGTTTCTTCGCCGTAGCTCCGGCCCGATATTATTCCATTTCAAGAACCGTCTTCACCAAGCTTTACTGATCTACCTGACGATTTCATTGTCAGTGTCTCTCTCATCACGACCTCTAGCTGTCCCGATCGCACAATAAAGCTCGGCATGGCTGAAGATGAAGGATTCGTCTGAACCAAGCACATATAGCCGCTATACCGAGGACGTCTCGAGCTCTCTTATACCTGGAATTGTCAGTGTTTAGCGTGCTAAGTCTCACTGAGACCTGGCTAATTGGGTCGCAGGGTCTCAAACGATTGGAGCTTTTCCTTAGTGGACCATACCCAAATCACAACCTATGCGCTGCCCTTGACCGAGGTCGACTGAATTCAACGTCCAATGTTAGATTGACGCGTTGGACAGCTGCGAATGGGGTACAAACGCCATTTGAGGAAGGCTATAACGCACTGGCAGCAGGCGAAGGAACACCTCTGGGCATAGGAGACAAAGTGGGGATCAGCTGGACACATCACTGGGTCAAAGTCGAGATTGACATTCCGCCAGAATGGAAAGACTGTGGCGAGCCAGTCGTTTGTGAGTAGCGTGTTTTTCAGTTTGATCGAAGGGGCAGTGATGACACAGATCCCAGTCGAGTTTGATCCAGGCTGCGAAGGATTGATCTTCAACAAGCAAGGTCATGTTCTGCACGGCGAGTTACACTTGGACTGAGACGCACAAACTTTCCCCTTACCGTCGTCCGTAGGCATTACTGGAGGAGAGAATTCTCGCATTTCTGCCTACCCCGGCTACTACGAGGACCGACGTGTGGAGCATGTTCTTCCTCGCTCGGCTGTGGAGCTTGGTCATTATGAATGCTGGATTGAAGTCTCCTGCAATGGCCTGTACGGCATTGGCATCAATGGCCAGCGACACCACGAGCCTGATGTGAGCAATCTTATCCCTCCACCGTCAGATATAAGCGCAACCTGACATCGCATGTAGATGAACATGCTCTATTACCTTACTTTGGCCGACCTAGTCCTCTATCGGGGGTCTGCGCATGCTCTCCGTCATGACTTTCAGCTTTTGCACCAGTTAGCCAGGGCTGAAGACGGTCAGCACTCGTCGCTCTCACGGCGAGCTCTCAAAACAGCGAACGAGGTGATGAACACCTTCCGAGTATTCAAAGATCAAGACGCCCAGGAAGGCATCATACAGAAATGTAGGGAGATCGCTGGATCGATTGTCCACGGAAGACAACATCTACCAAAGAGCGAAGATAGCAAACCGACTAAAATTTGGGCAACAGGACACTGGTGGGTCACGGTCATTCTCGTTGGGCTACTTTCTGAAGGTTGTAAAGCCACATCGACACTGCCTGGTTATGGCAGTTCTCCCATACCCGCCAGAAGATTGCGCGCTCCTGGTCAACTCAGCTTGACCTGTTTGATCGCTTCCCTAGCCATCAATTCTCAGCTTCTAGCGCCCAACAATACGCATGGCTAGAGGAGTCTTATCCGGAGTTGTTCGAGCGTGTTCGATCGGCCGTTAGGGCCAAGCGATTCATACCCGTAGGAGGCAGTTGGGTAGAGTACGACTGTATATTGCCCAGTGGTGAAACACTAGTAAGGCAGCAGCTCTATGGGCAGAGATACTTCCAAGCCAAATTTGGCGTCCGGAGCAGGGAAGCGTGGCTACCTGATACATTTGGATACGCCTCTCAGCTCCCGCAGATTCTGCGACTGTCAGGTATCGAGTACTTCTTCACTCAGAAAGTGAGCAAATACAATCTCTGGAGCTATTTTTCTTACACGCTCTCAGCTATCATGGAACAACATCAACGTTTTCCCACATTCAACGTTCAATTGGGCCGGAATCGATGGTTCCAAGGTCCTTGCACATATGACACCGACCAATACGTATAACGGGCAGGCAAACTAGTAGGTTTCATGAATCCCTCTGCAGGAGAAGTAGTCCGTTGAGGCCAAACCCAGCTCCGAACTTGTTGATGGTGTGAGACGGAACAAAAACCTAGAAGTAACAGACGAATGCTTGCTTCTATTCGGTAACGGCGACGGCGGAGGTGGACCAACGCCGTACATGTTGGAAAAAGTAAGTCTCAATTTGCCTGATCGACTCACACTTGTCCCAGCTCGAGCGCCTGGAGGCCACATCTCGATCAGAGCCGGAGATCCCAACCGTCAAGGTCGTCCCGGTCATCGACTTCTTTGACCACCTCAAGCGCAAGACCCTCAACGGGAAAAGGTTACCCACATGGAGGGGTGAACTTTACTTTGAGCTACACCGAGGCGTAAGTCCAGCCTGCAAAGCCTTGCGTCTCACAACCCAAGACTTTCACTAGTCAAGCAGCCATAAAAAAGGGAAACCGAACTATGGAAAAGCTCCTGCGGGATGTCGAATACTTCGCCACTCTTGCATCACTCTCTTTGGATGCTTATAAATATCCCAAGTACGTGATTCACTCCTCATGACCCATTTGGATGGAGGCTAATTGTAATTTTTAGGCAACAACTGGACGAGATCTGGAAGGACATCCTACTGTGCGGTTTCCACGATGTTCTGCCAGGGACGTCGATCAAGGCTGTTGTCGATGATGCTGTCGCGATCTACGCCCGAAGAGAAACTGAGATTCGAGCGCTGCTCCGCGAAGCGATTAGCGCACATCTCGGTGGCGTTACACAGCGGGAAGAATTTATCAAGAATGGGGATTCCGCAAAGCACCCTACCGGACAGACGCTTCTTGTCCTGGACGCTACCCGTTCCAATCGGCAACAGATCGTCAAGGTCCCTAGCAAATATAGTGCATCGCTGCCTATTTCCCAGGGGTACGACGAAGAGCAGGTCCTAGCATTTCTCTCGTCAAGTGGGGACTCTGGCCAGCTTGCACCTCTACCTCAATCTGCATCTTCTCCGCGTGCCCTTCACCAAGGAAACGATTACATACTGTCTAACTCGGATTTCCGTCTCACCATATCATCCGGCCGCATTATCTCACTCTTCGACGTCAAGCTAAACCGCGAGCTTATCGTTGCGGGTCCAGGAGCGACATCCGCAGGACTGGTATTGTACGAGGACTTCCCACTGTCATACGATGCCTGGGATATCGAAGTGTATCACCTAGAGATGGGCAGAGACGTCGCGTTTGACAAGGTAGAGGTTATAAACGGACCACTGAGATCCACTCTACGTTGTACTGCTTCCTCTGGACAAATGACTGCGGTATTTGAGGTCAATAACATGCGTCCACAACCTCACATATGTTGGAACTGACGAAAATGGGCAGTTCTCTCTCGACGCAGTTTTGCCCGGTCGACCGGCCCAGAAGCGGTCCTGGATCACTATTGATGCTAAAGTAGACTGGCATGAGACTCACAAAACTCTGAAATGTAAGTCGGTTCGGCTCAACTGACTGTTGCACACTCAAAAAAGTCTAGTCGTATTGCCGATCGATATTCACTCGCCATATGCGACGTATGGTACTCAATATGGCCTCATCGACCGCCCTACACACCGCAATACGACGATAGACGCAGCGAAATTCGAAGTGTGTGCTCACATGCTAGGGGACCTCAGCGAGGCAAGCTACGGGGTCACCCTTGTCAGCGATTACAAGTACGGCTACGCGGTGGAAGGGAATGTCATTCGGTAAGCCTCCTTTTCAGTCCACCACAATGATTCACGAGCTGATACGGGGTACAGGCTGTCTCTCTTGAGGTCAGCCACAGCTCCAGATCCAACCCAAGATATGGGCAAACACGAGTTCTCTCTTGCGATCATGCCGCACGAAGGCAGGCTCATTGAGAGTGGAACGTATAGGGATGCCATAGCATTTACCAATGAAGTGCACTGTGAGTCTTTGCATCTGCTCTGCTCTGCGCTTAGCTGACCACTGGCAGTTTGTGCGATTTCGCATGCACTCCAACCTCCCAGATTCACGATCTCTATCGAAGGAACAGCGCCTGCTGCGCAATCCATCATTCTTGACGCGGTCAAGCGAGGAGAGGATGATTTCGCAAATGGTAGTGAAACGCAGACAAGCGTCATCTTCAGGATGTACGAGAGTTTGGGTGGTCGTGCAACGGGTCAACTGAGATTGTAAGTTTCAGCCGCACATCAGAGACTTTCACTCCTGACGATGTCTCCAGGCGAGGTCCGGTGACTCCCAAAAGCCTCACATGGGTCAATTTACTCGAGGAACCTCTCGAGGACGAACAGGTTCAGTTCAAGATTGACCAACTTGGGTGCCTCGTGGAGTTGCGCTTGCGTACCTTTGAGATCAAAACTTTGCGCATCCTGTTATAATCTAAGCCACAAAGTTTTGGGATGATGTATTGGCACAGTCAGGGACACAAATGTCATCAGGTGGGATAGACAGTAAACTAAGGAGGCGAAGAGATACCAATTATCTACTAATGCATCGGTTCAATCCGTTGTTCCACCCCCTTCATGAATGTCACCAGGTCATAAGGTCTTTCGCTTATGCAACGTCCTCCTCTTGAACATCTACGACGCGCTGAGCCAGATGAGTATGACATCGAGCAGATTGTGTCGGAAAGAGATGGATGGCCACCTTACAATAGTTGAAACCACGTGGTAAAACGCGCCTAACGAGACCGTATATTGAATGAGCTCGACTACTATTCTATTGCATTTGGACTGAACCGTGTTGCTACTGTGCACTTGAAATAATCTGATACTACTCTCAGCTCTAGAGGGAATAACATGGCAGCTTGTCTTAAATTCTTACAGACAGTGAGCTAAACTCCAAGCTGCGTTGCGTGACCTGATCTTTATCTGGATCTGATGAATGAGTAGGTCTGGACAAGCACAATATCAAAAGGAGGCAAGTATCGTATCCAGCCTTTTTTCAGCATCAAGTAGACCCAGGACTTGATTTGACTTGATCCGCAGGCCATGATCAGAACGTACTCTCATCTGTATGCCCATTTACCCGATAGTCTTACATTGTCTCTCTCTAACGTGAATGACATATATATAGCTCAATATCATCCAAGCTAGACCGGGATATCTTCGAGCTAAGCTATTGATTGAGAATAGGCATTTGAATAATCATAAAGTATGTCACTACAGACTAGCGACTAGTGTTCATTCCCAACTCTGTTTTCCTACAATCAAAGTAAGTAAGCAAGTGCTGATGAGAGGGTAATACTGTAGACGATACATGGCGGTGCTATTCTATCTGTACGTTCCCCCACCCACCCCATTTGAGAAACACCTATGTGTCTGACGATTATGAATTTCAAAGATGACAGATACGATCACTTCCCTCACACTGTCCACTCTTGGTATCCCAGCACCAACAGGAGTATCAGTCAACATCTCGACAGAGTTTGTCAGACCGGGAGGCCGACAGGGAGACCTCCTTACTGCCGTGGGAGAAATCGTCAAGACTGGTCGCACACTCGCTTATACCCGTGTAACTTTCTATACACCCGATGACAAGGTCGTCGCTTTCGGCAGTCATACCAAGTATATGGGCAACGCCGTTCCTACCACAGCTTTCAGTCAGGATGGAGAGATAGAATTACCTGTAGAGCCCAAAGCAAAGCTTTGACGAACGACCATCAGACGAGACGAATAAGAGTGTTGTAATGATGCCATTGGAATACAACTAGATACACAAAGATACAACATGCTGTGTCTCGTCCTTGAGCCTCCATCATGCACGTCACGTAGACAAGGCAAGCTTCAACTGCCCACCATTACCAGTTCGTAATGCCTTCATCGATTCAACCTTCAGTCTCGCTCGCCGCTTCTTGGCCATATCCAGTTGTAGCCGTAGAGTCGTGGCTAGCGTGGCTAGCATTGATTTGTTCCTTTGTTCTATCCCTTCACTCTGTAGAGCTGTAGATTCGTAAGCGCATGAACAACAATACGACAACAGGCAGCTCACATATTCGCTGATGGGTAGCTTGGATGGTTGCCCAGAAATGTTCAAGCCGTTCGCGATCGCGTTCATTCGCAGCAGAAAGAGCCAGCTCTCCGACTTTCGAGGATACCTCGCACAGGCAGATGATGTAATCACGCGTTGTCTCATGACTGACATCGCGGTCCGAAGCAGACTTGTATACCACTTCGCCAGCGTAGACCAGATCCGAGATAGTCGGCATAACCTTGGCACAGTCGGTTGTATTTGAAGCGAGGAGATAGAAGGCGTAAAACCACGATACTGCACGCGAGTGCTCATTACGGTGTCCAATGGTAAGGAGGATCTGGGCCTGTACTGATAATGGGCAAAACTCGCATTTGATGAGAAGGTTGTATGCGACTGCGCCGGCGGACTTCAATCTGTCAGAAAGAATAACTATAGTCATACTGCGTATTTGACTCACCATTCCCGCCAAGGAAAGCGGCCATAGGGCGTCTAGAGCGGCACCGACTGATCGTTTCAAACTAGCTGTTGTAGAAGCATTCACAGACAGTAATAGAAGTGGGATGACAAGGCACAAAGAATCCCCGCTGCTGAGTCGGCCACTCGCTGCAGCCATTGACGACATCTGACATACGATGTCGCAAGAAACCTCCCGATTGAGCAGAATATGGATTGAGTCGAGCGGATGGACAGTAATATCCCAAACCCACTGTTGGGCCCCAAAAGTCCGCCAGACATATACGAGCTGTTCGAGGATATCCATCGAGAAGCCGCCATCGGGGTTAGGCGAGTTTGAAGTTTCACGCTTGAGGATGAAAGCTAATTGCGTCATGATGAGGGACCTCACTGCGGAGTCCGTTGTACATAGCACTGAACAAGTCAGGAGAAGCGTCGGAAATCACAATCTCTCTAGCTCACCTGTAGAGACAAGAAAGGAGGTAAGATTGCTCGTATTTTCCGGCTGACCGAGAATCGCATCGGCCGCCCCTTGGGTAATAATAGCACTCATCGTCGACCAATCCGACCTAGCCGCGCAGTCGCATATCAACCTCGACATGTGGCTGTTGCCAGCGAGTCTCAGCACAGGTCTCGGAGGATCTTCAGGCTGTCGTATATCAGCAAAATGACTCTTCATCTCATAAATACTGACCTTCGGTGGTTCTGGTCCGTCCCAGAAACCGTCCCACTCCACTTTCTCCCCGGAATCATTTTTGGATACACTCTGCCCTTCTCGTACCAAATGCTCATCAACCTCCAAGCCTTCTTGACGAAGCACGTCCAAATCCGGCTTCTCATCCTCAGAGCCTCCATCACTGACATTGTCTTCATCGTCTGTAGGTGAGGAATTAGGTGTCGGATAAGGATTGGCTGGGTCAGCGGGTCCAAGCGTGGGACTGCGTGATTCTGTAACAGTGCGGTATGCAAAGTCTAAAGTTGCTCGATCGAGTCCGTGTCGGGATTCGCGCCTACCTTGGCGAAGATGCAGGTCAAGCGGCGAAGGGCCGGTCTTTTGTCTCTTTGGTTGAAAAGCAGCGATGTTCACTGAAGGGAAACGATTGGACAGCGTGCGAGTTGATTTACGCTCGGGCTCTAGTTTTACCTTTGGAGCATTAGATCTGCAATCTGTCAGCTATGCACAGGTGACAAGGGATGGAGAAGGCGCACTCCAAGATAGTTCCAAAGCTAAGCTCCGCATCCTCGTCGTCTTCCTGCTCTGGCAGAGCCAGTAGAGCATCGATGCGACGCTTACGATCCTCTTGCTCCTCCTTCTCGCGCTGCTCTTCAGCTTTACGCCCCGCCTCTGCATTTGCCAGAATGGTGGCGATGCGATTGGCATCTTCAGTCTCGGTGGATAGTTCAGTTGAAGCGTGCGGTTTAGGTGAGTGGCTTCGTTGAGAAGATTGAGACTCTGCTAATCTCGAAGAGCTTCTATGGTGTGACAATTTGCGAGGCGACTTCTTCGCCGTCGACGCGTGCGTTGGAGAGAGGTAAGCACTGCTGATACGTGCTACGCTTCTCGAAGGAGTAGCTATATTGGCAGATTGACTAGGATTATGCTTGATAGCTGCTTTTGGAGTTCGAGGGGTGCCTTCATGCGCTGAGGGCGAAGGACGATCGGGTGCCGTAAAGTCGAAGTCTGCAAACTCGTCCAGCTGGTCTTGTCAGCTCAACAACCATGCGTTATAAACACTCACAAGGTCGAGCTCTTCGTCCAGTGCCTCCTTCTTGTCGCCTTGAGAGCTACGAGGTGGGCGGTCAAGCTCTTCGCCCTGTGCCTCCTTCTTATCGCTTTGAGAACTACGAAGTAGGTGGTCAAGCTCTTCGTCCTGCGCCTCCTTAAGAGCATGAGTGCTCGGCAGTGGGTGATCGATGCGCGGCGTCTGGGGAGATTGGTTGCGAGGCGTAATCTGTCTGGATACTGCACGAGTGCTCCCCTTTGTCTCAACTTTGACTGCACCCAACGGTGCTCTGTCTTGGGGCCAGTCGTGTATAGGCGTGTCAATGGGAGGCAAGGTGTATTTTCCAGGCTCGAGCGGCACTCGCAATGGCCGCCCTATTACTGACGTGGAATCTGTGCGATGCGTTTCTCTTGATGGCGGTCGATAAGACTCATCGTACTGCTCTCCAGATTTTACGACCTTTGGTTTCTTCGGCTTTTTCGGTGATGATTCATAGAGCGCTTTGACTACTACCGGTTTTGTAGGAACCTGGAGATGACTGCTTTTGGAGGTGGCGGCGGACTCATTGATGGACCCACTTAGCGCCCGAACGGGAGGTGCGATGAGTTCTGATAGGGGTAAAACGGAGGATCCAGATGACCGACTGGACGTGGAGCTGATTTCTATGGGATCACTAGGCTTGAGACCAGAGCGGAGTTTGCCGATTTCGGATGGTGGGATGTGCGAAAGTTGAATGATACGCTTCGTGGTTGACGTAGATGAGTGTTTATAAGGTGAATTAAGGGATTTGAGTGAGGAGCCATGAGGTCGGGCCCTCGTTCCATTGCTTGAGCCATTATTAGATGGAGCTTGGGGATGGCGAATCATTTCTCGAGATTTTCCCGAGTCTCGCAGCATAGTTGCCAAATCCAGACTGTCATCATCATCTGCTTCAACCATGATGTCGCCATAATGGTCATCATCATCAGAGTCAACGATTGTCAATATCTCCACATCCTTGCCTTCCTTGCTCCGAATCTTGCCACTAGATCGATATGACAGGCCACGGTGGCTCGATGAGGTTGCAGCTCTCCTCTGCCTAAGGGGAGGCGCCGAGAGAGATGGACTTGATGGGCGAGAAGAACTCGCGACAGGCAGCTTCCACTTATCGAAAAAGCCTCCAACGGGTGGTCCTGGCATGTCTATCCGCCCAGACGTCACCACTGACTTGGAGTACACCTTTTGATCGCTTCAAACCGACATGTGGTGGCAAGCTCAGAAGTTATTCGAGTTGACCTTGCGATATTGTTGATGAAAGAAAGATCAAAAAGCCGGTTTGCCTCCACTTTGAGACACCTCACCCCGGGACGAGGCGCGTGTAAAAGTCAAACGCGCCACATTGTGAAAATCCCGCGGTAATATGCTTTTTTGAGTGCTGGTCCTATACGTCATCGCAAAAGCAAAGCCGCAAAAGCCCAAAGAGCCAAGGAGCTAGTCGGGAAATGGACAGAGCGTTTCGAGCCGACTGACTTCGCACCTTTTACTTTTTCACAACATCTGTACTTGGGCCATCACAAAGTTACTCTATAACACACACCCAAACATGTCTTATGCCTCTGTAGCCTCTCACAACAGTGCGTCGCTTGCTTTTCCCATTTGGTGGTGCTGACCTCAACTCCAGTCCCGTTCGGCGAGATGCCAAAACCTGATCAGAATCTGGCTGACGGACATTTCTCTGGCGAGACGGAAGCACACAATGATGTTGATTCCAAGGTCAGTTTCCCGGGACACGGTTTGTATGATTCGGACCTGATAATCATAGATCAACGTCCTGCCTGCGGGTTCGGACGTGCAACACCCGGACATCCCTCACCACACGCCAGAGCACCCTACACTCGATCTCCACCCAGCTTCCGCTATTCCTGAGCCCTCGACATCTGACTCTGCACCCAAGCCAGCTCCCGCTCCCCACAAGCACGATGTGCATATCCCAGAGAGTGGTGCAGAGTACGAGGCGCATATAAAGGAAGAAGCCAAAGATGCTGAAAAGAAGGCTGAAAAGAAGGGCAAGGAGGTTGAGAAGGAGGCCAAAGAAGTAGGCAAGAACATTGAGAAGAAGACCAAGGAAGTGGGTAAGGAGATTGAGAAGAAAAGCAAGGCATTCGGAAAGAAGGCCAAGGTATGTGATTCCATATGCGCACACCGACAGTTCGTTGATCGGAACAGGCCGAGTTCGAGGAGGTTGAATCCAAGCTTGGACCCTATTGGGAGAAATCCAAGGACATCGTTTTGCGACCTGGGACTCTCGGAGGTCTCATGGGTGTCGGTAGGTTCTACTTTTCACCCTGCCAGCACTGCTGATTTTGCAGTCAACGTCGGCATCCTCGGCACTATTGGCTACTTTGCATACACCCGAAAGGACCAGCCATGGGACAGGCGGATCGTTGGCGGTGCCATTGCTGGTACCCTTGCTCTTTTCAGCGCTGAAGGGTGAGCTTTCGCAAGGACAGTCGGTGGAGAGCTCATGCAGGTAGATACGTCACCGAGTCGTACTTGCAGACTCCCGAAGGTCAACAGGAGGCCGAGCGAGCCAAGAAGGAGGGTTCAAAGGCATATCTTCAAGCCAAAGAGGTGATCTTGCGTCCACAGGTCGCAGGTGGTCTTGTCGGTGCTGGTGAGTTATCACTTGTACGTGATTGGAAGCCTGCTTATAACCGCAGTCAACGTTGCGATTCTCGGGACGGTCGGATACTTCAGCTACAAGCACTGGAACCAAGCATGGGACAGACGCGTTGTCTCTGCGGTGACTGTCGGTCTTTTGAGCTTGTCTGGTTTGGAAGGGTGAGTCTGAAATGCCTGGAAATGCTGACAGTCAGATGGGCTGGTAAAGTGTACGCGGACAAACACTAAGGTTGATACGTCTTGTGCTGTGTGGCGGGATATTTAGGGCGTTAGAGAAAGTCTGCGGAAGGTCTATTCTTTCTTATAGTTTCTTGTGGTATCTGTCAGGCTCAAGCTATATGTATGAT
>MCFC01000124.1:0-27930 GCA_002105065.1 Naematelia encephala
AAACGTACACAAGCATGACTTGCAGCAAGCTCGTTTCAATTGGCGGGTACGTTGTGTAATAGCTCTGCAGCAAGTTTTCCTGGTTGACCTTTTGCAGGCGCGCAAGGACCATCTCGCCGACCAGATGATGTACGAAAACATTCGTAAGGAATCACAGCTCAATATGGAACGCGTCCAGCTACGACGCAACTATTCCAACAAGCCGTATGTGCGAGAAGGTCGCGGCGGTGGTGGGTGGGAGGTCCACGAAAAGCATCTCCTGTCAAACAAGGAACAACCCCTCGTCGAAGTACTAGTTGACGGGAAGAAAAGACTGCGTCGGGATCTCGATGTGGACTTGGAGTGCGTGCGCGGACCCGAGCTCGAAGACGATCTCATCAAGCTGGGACTTATGCGAGACCCCAACATTCGATCCCCTTCACCTCCTCCGCCTGTGAAGCCCGTCGTCAAGCGACCGACTCCATATGCACCTTCACCGGTACAACCACGCGAGAACTATACAGTACCAAAGAATAGGGCAAACATAAATCTGGGCCTGGGACCTTCGCTTCGAACATATGTTCGGTTTGAACCACCGCGCCAGCAGTCATCCCCCATCGCATCGTCGACCCAGCCACCATCACTCCCGGTAGCTTCTTCGTCTCGGCCATCGCCAATCCAAGTGGCGAGTTCTTCACGCTCCGCTACCCCCGCTGGTCGTGTCGCCGGGGACGCGTACGATCATGCACGTGATCGACCTTACGACCGACATCTACCTCCCATATCTGGGTCTGCCGGGTCTCATGTTACATCTCAGATGTTCCCCGAAGCGACCGAAGGACGCTACAGGACCGACAGCAGACTGCCGCCCCCAAAACGGGAGCCTTGGACGCCGTCTTTTCCGGGAATGCCTGGAGATTACTTGTATTCACTCAATCCTCGCTACTGATTCTCTCGTTATGGTGAGTGTCTCCCCAAGCGGCTGTCGAAGCGTGCTGATGGACTGGATAGAGGACCCCCTTGGGTAGCGTATCGACCGAGGCTCAATAGCCGCAACACAAGCATACATACTGTCGCCCCATTTTCTTTTACTTTCGTGACCCAACATGCCCCTATAACATAGACAACATACTTTCATACGCATCTCTCCCATCCATCAGCATTTCGATCACTCATCAATTTGCTTTCCGCCCATTTCAATGGTGTTCGTTCGTTACGGAACCGATCCCATTTTTTTTGCATGTCAGATTAGTACATTGTTCCTGTCGAGTTTGTTATGCTGTGTGCAAGCTCTGGATAAGCTTTGAGTGAGCTTCTATAGTGGAGAAAATAGAAAAAGAGGAAGCAGTAACGAGAGATGCATGGACTGCAGTAAATAAAAGAAGACTAGTGCCACGCGGCGTAAGTCCGGATAATCCCGGCGGTTTGCAGTGTCTCGAGTTGAAGGTTCGAGTTGCAGCCAAAGCTCTATCCTTGATTCTTCTCACAGCATCCACCTTCTGTGCTCAAGTACCGAACTTTGTACGCATCGAGCAGAACTGGGAACACTCGATAGCTCGGTTTGTGGAAGGAGTGCAAGTTTTACGGACAAAAAGAAGGTAGACTTGGAAGGGAAACGATAAGTTGAACAGAAAAAGTATTTGCCCATCATGGTGAGTCTCTCGGGTTTCATCTTGGGAATTTCGTCTAGCAGAGGTAGTATGGAAGACAATTAGAGCAGTCAAATCGACAGGTCTTGAAGGAGAGAGAATCGTGCCAGGATTAGAAAGGCTCTTTGGAGATTGGTGTTGTTGTTTTTAGCAAAGCAAGAACTGATATAGATATTTTCTCTCTCCCTATCTCCTCGTTCATTGATACTCTATCAAAAAAACAGCCTCGTAAGTTGCATCAATATGCTATTAGTTCGGGGCTTGAAGCTGACTGAATATGAAATAGCTCCTAAAGCAAAACACTCAAAGATGGTGACTTTACTCAACTATCGTCTTAAAGTAACATTGTAAGTATTATGTCTTACTCCCCATCCCTTTTCTTCCCACTCATGAGCCTCCCTTTCTTTTCACTCACCTGTCCCCCAAATCTCTCCTCAGGTGGCTGTAGTCTATGCGGGAAAGCAAAAGTATAGAGCTGATTTGATTCATCATAGGAACGATGGACGAGCGTTGGTCGGTCAGATGTTGGCTTATGATAAACACATGAACTTTGTTTTGGCTGAGTGTGAAGAATTCCGGACTGTAAAGGTGTGTTCCATCACATCATCTACTCCTCTCCGTGTCTGTGTCTCTCTTCCTCGCCCTCTTCTCCCTCTCTTTTTCTAATGTCCTCGTCGCGACTAGTTGCTAAATCTGGTGTAGGGTAAAAAAACCAAAACTTCCTCCGGCGAGAACGAACCAGCACCAACAGTCCAACAAAAACGTACACTCGGTCTCGTCATTCTTAGAGGAGAAACAATCGTGAGCGTTACAGTCGAGGGACCACCACCTGTTCAAGGCGAGGATAAGGTCTCGCAGATGTTGGCTGGGCCTGGAAGGGGTGTTCCCGCAGGACGTGGGATGGGTTTGGGTGCTGGTGAGTTGCCGTACTGGCTTTTGGTCTTGCATTGGACGCTGCTTCGTCCGGGTTGGGACGCGATCTGGTCTTGTTTCGGCCTTCTCTTGGACGGGACTGCAAGTGAATGAACACGGAAAGCGGAGTTGAATGTGACTGAGTTGGATATCTTTGGGAGAGTGAGGGTGTTGGATCGAGTATCACCGCATGTGGAGAGGAGCTTTTGTACGGAGATGTGTACTGTCCTTGGTGGAATAGAAGCGTGGGACGAGGCGAATGACATTCTGGATCCCTATCGTTGCTCTGTCTCGTTGTGTCAAGATTGTGTGGCGACTTTGGGCGGTCCAGAGCTATTTGGATGACCATTCCTATGAGCTCAGCTGACATCCCAGGCGCTCCTGCAATGGCTGCTCGACCAATGGCCTATGCACGACCACCACCTGGTTTCCCGCCCGGTATGGGTGTCCCCCCAGGTATGCCTCCAGGGTTCCCGGGCGGATTGCCACCCGGAATGCCACCTCCCGCCGGGTAAGCTTTGCTGTTGTGTCTCTTTTGGTTGTTAGCTGATAAGATCAGTATGCCGCCTGGATTCAGACCCCCTGGGTTCCCTGGTGCTCCTCCCGGAATGGCATTCCCACCTGGACAGATGCCTCCTGGGTGAGCTATTAGTATTTTTGCCTTTGGGAAACGAGCGCTGACAATGTGCAGATTCCCAGCACGTCCCCCACAATGATAGATCGAGTTGGAGAGAGGAGGAACGTGTTTGGCATCTCGAAGTGTCTGTCTATGCATCGGTTATGGTTCCATGTCGCAGATAATGCAGTGTTGTTGCAGCGTGCCTTGGCCGCGACTCGAGCTATTTTGTGATTTCCCGTAGACGATCCCTCCTCTCCCTCCCTCTTCTGCGCCCCAACCACGCCGTTTGTAGTCATTTCCGTATATCGACATTAATCGTACCATTTCTCTTTTCTTCGTCATGTACATGCGGGACCAGCGACTCTCTGATCCATTCAATAGTCATACGAGACTACTGCAATCTCAATCTTCGAATCGACAATGGGTGGTAATGCCTTGACGCCATTCATAGCCTCCCGACTAACGACTAGCCAATTGAACAGTCTCCTTTTACATGCGCGCAAGTCTCTTGAAGGATACTTCAATCCGATCGAGATACCTCGTTTCTTGGTGGATAAAGTAGAACACGGTGATCTTGATTTGCTCTGCGGAACAGACGATGTGAGACTCATCGAGTCTCTCAAAGGGATCATGGAACGTGGTTCAATCAATGATCACCAACACGACCATGAGAGTCCACACGTCGAATCGGACAACTATCAGGTTGAATCGGACAAGGAGAGACAATCTCCAAGAGCTTGGTGTGGCTCGGTGTGTAAAGCACTGCATGGAACAATGTGGAAGAGGAATAGCGCAGAGATTCATATCGGTGTACCAGCAAGTATCATTGGTTCGACATTATCTCCTGTTGATGGTTACGAGGTGAGCTTTCCTGTCTCTGTGTGTGTGTGTGTGTGTATGCCTCATTCTCTGTCATTCGGTATCGTTGTCTCTCATCATCACGCTCGTAAGACAATGTATGCTAATTAACTTGCCTACTCGTTTCATAGCCATTCTATCAAATCGATCTAATTCTCCTGCCTCGCTACCAAGTCCCATTCGCTCGTCTGGCACTATCATTCGCCATCACTCCGATGTTACTCGCTTTGATCCTACGATCCATATCTCGCTCTCTCACACTGCATCGCGCTGAGATCGTCCTGAGACATGCTCCATTCGTGGGCGTACCAGGCATCGATATTGCACTCACCAGTGACCCGCGGGCGTTCTGTGATTGGCTCGGCCTCAATTATACCACCTGGCTAGAGACTGAGTTCACGCATGAACATGATCTTTGGGAGTGGCTTGTTGATACAGAGCCCGACAGCCTAGCGGGTGGAGCATTGAAGCGGTTGGGGACGGAATGGGAAACCATCAAGCTCAACCCAGAGATTGCGAGGGCTCGCAAGAGAGCAAAGGGAGGTCCGAGTGCTTCTGCTCGATTCATCGACTGGCTCAAACGACCTGAAAGCAACTGGTACTCGCCTTCTCCGATCCCGACTGCTGTCCCTGCCACGCAACCCCAGTCCGAGGAACATGCCATTCCGACGACTCCAGAAACCATCACCTCGAGCAGTGAAACATCCACTCCAAACAACCTCATCGATCCCGATCATCCCAAGCAGCTCAGCGACCGCGCAAAAGCGGCTGTGGTGTTCTGGGGTAAGTTGGAAGAATATGAGAAGGAGCTCGCAAGCCGCTTAGTCACAGCTAGGGAATTGGCAAGCAACCAGAGAAGGAGGATTGAGGCGAGGCACAGGAAGGAAGAGGAGGAGAGGAATCTCAAGCAACTCACGCAGACCATTTCAGCCGTCAGTGTGGTCGACCCGGAAGTGTAGGGAGGTTGGTGACCGAAGAATGTGTGAGATTCATAATCATGATTTTAGCTTGGGGCAGGAACCCATCAGCGTGTTTGTATATCAGTAGATACGATCTTGACGAGATTATCAGTATATTTATTCAATGACCGTGATGACATATGAATGACATGATCAACACTTCCCCTTATGTTATGGCTCTAGCCCCATCGGCGTCAACCAATAGCAGTGCCAGCTTCGCCTCGTATTATTGTCTAAGACCCCATGTAAATCCAACGCCGCCTACTGCTGATCTTCCTTTCTCGGGAGTATCAGGCTTTAACGTTTCGTTTTCCAGCGCCGCTCCAAAAGCAAGCGACTTTCTACCCGCTTGAGAACCCATTGAACCCGCACGTGACCTCGAGATATCCGGTGATTGCGGTAGTGGCTGTTGTGCAGATGGTGGTTGCGCTTGTGTGATAGGCACGAACGGACTAGGAGCAGGCGGGGGCATGGCATTTCTTTCGGGAGATGGTGATTGGAGGAAAGAACCGTAATCCACTTGTACTTCCTCCATGATGATTTCTCTCGGAGGGAGGATGAAGTCGGTCGGTAAGGCATTTGGAAAACTGGCAGGAAGACTGCCGAAAGACGGTGGGAGTGGATGAGAGAGGGTGGTATTTGTTGTTGTCGTGGTCACGTCGCCAGTGGTCTGTGAATCCACATGCCGAATTCGTATTTCATCTTGAGAGTGATAGCATCAGTGGCTGCTACGCTAGAGAGGGGTTAAGACGGGATGGGAAGGGGAGGTATGGAAGAGAAGGGGGAGGGAGAGGGAAGGAAGGAAGACGCAAGATTTACCAGCCAACCTAAATTCCTCCGGAACAAGCTCATACTCTCCTCGCCTGCTCATTCTCCGTCTCTTACGTCCTCGCAGCTCGTCAATGACTGGCTCACGCAAATGCGTTTCGTCGTAATGCGCCAACATTGCTTCAGGCGTCGAAAACGCTCCGGAACAGTGGTCGAATCTGTAGAGAGAAAACGGCACAATCTCGTCGTCAGCCCGAATACCAGGGCGTGGCGAGCGAGGAATGAAGCGGATATGACCAAAACTCACGGGCATAGTCGTGGAGATACAGAGGATCCCTTTACGTCCCATGACGAAGAAGATGACATTTTATTATGCACACAATGAATAAATACGAAATGGTGAAAAGATGTGAAGATAGATATTGGCTGCCCCGGGAGGCGGCGACAGCCGCATGACTTTCACTACGATGCTTCGAATCTGACTCGGGTGTATGTTCGTCTTTTTGCTCAGTCGTCTGCTGACGGGCTGGATGCGTGGATCCGGTGATGACACGCGAGTACAACGCTGGGAAACAAGGGACGTCGTAGTGCTGTGTGTACCTTCGACAGCACTAACAGCACTACTCTGAACATGATGCGCAATTCACCGCTCGGGATTTTCACAACATTTTGTGATATCATGATAAATAGCATTCACAACTCATTACCAGCACTCACCCAGGCGGAGACTCCGGACAAAAGGATCTAAGTACCGAGAACAAAATAAAACCCGCACAGGGATTTGAACCCCGGACCATGTCCGTGACAACTCCCAAAATCGGAGGATAGATGCATGGAGGCCAGTCTACATACTACGTATGAGATGGCAGGCCCCGGAGGGCAGAGCATTGGGAGTGGGCCGGAGACCCTCCCGATTATAGTTCAGGAATACGCCATGAGTGTTTCATGTGTTGTTTGGTGGTGCCCGTATGGTGCAGTGGTCTCAGCATGTGTCTTTCCGGAAATGGAAATTTTACGGACATGGTCCGGGGTTCAAATCCCTGTGCGGGTTTCAGCGTCTTTTTGTTCTTGGCACGTGCGGGTTTCAGGTGAGTCCTTTTATTCTGATCGCTTGGCATGCGTTTTCACGTGCATCCCCCAGATCCTCCCTGTCATGGTCACTGTTATGCTCGACATCATTTCGTACAGGACACGGTATTTATCGTTGTATTCGAAGAACCGAGGCAGTTCTCGCGTCCCATAGTGCATGGTCTATGAATAGGCTTTGAGCGAGCCAAAGATGCTTTTCAAGGTCTGCATTTGCAGTTTGGTCTTCTGATGCTCTTTTATCAAAGAAGGTTTCCGTTTTCCGTGTAGCCTCGACAGATCCTTGAACGAGGACCTGTTGAATTGCAGGACATTCCACAAATATATGGCGTTCGTTTGTCATCGTTGCGGCTTCCTCGCACAGTGCACATGTCTGAGTTATCACGGCACCGCTCCTCTCCATGCTCCGGGCCTGGGTGGGTAGCTGGTGGGAGCGTATCAGGTACATCGTCTTCACCGAGAATGCGTTTTTAGCCTTCGTGAACAAATACTCATGTTGGTATTTATAGACGTTACCAGATCGCCTTAAAATCGCAGGTTGGGTTGACTTCCAGACTTCTTCTAGCCATTTTGTAACATGGGTGGTCGATATTCCTGTATCAGTATAAAGCGAGAATTTATCGGCGTGCAGCAGAGGGGTTTTAACGAAAGTTTCGCTGTCTCGTGCTAGCTTGGCCGCTACATCTGCGGCCTTGTTCATCAATGCCCCTTCAGAGGTGTCATCTGTGTGCGCCTTTTGGTGTAGTAGGCGGAGATGGGGCCTGTCTTTGATGAGGTCAAATAGGAGGGACACATGCTAAAACCACTGCACCATACGGGCCTTTCGCCACCGTTCGGCGGGCCGCGAGCTTCCGGTACAATATATACAACCTACTTGGAGTTGAGTTCTCGTGGTTCTGTAGAACTCCTTCGCTAGCTCACAAGCGACTGTGTCCGAAAACAACGACTATCGGACGAGCGTATGCGTGGCTGTTGCCGACACTAGGTGGTCCGCGTCACTGGGTAGATGCGCAGGATTACTCTTGTGTAGGCTAAATGTACGCCGTTGGAATTCTGTCGCCGACAATGTGATAAACACCATGTTTGGATCCACTGTCTGAACCTGCCTCTCTAAACCTCACCTTCCGAACTGCAGAAGCAGCTGTCGTGAGGGTTTCCTCTGTTCGTTCAAAATTGTTTCAGCTTGGCAAGCCAAGCATGTCATCTCAAGGATGGTCTTCGACGACAAGTTCTGAATTCAGCGCGAGGACCATTGACTTGCGATAACCAACTTCGAGTCCTTTGAGGGTACCTATCTGCTTAAGCATATTTCAAGGCTTCTTTCGCTCTTTGGCAAAATTATATTTCACATCAGACGCAATATCGAGCGTCGTGTGTAACCGAAAAGCCGCCGACGTCATTCGCCGATCGTTGCCGGCGGTATTCTTTCTCGGCCGTGCGCCCATTAGGAAAAATTAATAGCATATAATCTTCTGCCCTAGTTCAATGCCTTCCCGGGGCAGCACAAGGTGTCCACGGAGAACTAGCTGTGCCCCTCCGATCAAAAGCGCGGGTGACAAATCGTGTGACGTCAAGCATACCTGTTTCTTCCTAAACTCCCGGTTCGAAACGAAATGACCGAATAAAAACCAAAAGGCTAAAAAAGATCTGGTCTGAGTAACTGTGTCTCTGTCTCCCCGCATCCTGTATAGACATATAAACATATATTCGGTATGGTTCCCGACGATAGAACGAGCGAAGAGACTGCTGTTTATCAAGCTGCTCGCGACGCACAAGCCAGTGCACAAGGAGAGAAGAAACCGAACAATGATGGGGTAATTCAATCAGAGGAAAAGAAGAAGATTACCGGAGACTTGCCGGATGGCCGACATGAATTACAAGAGGAAGAAGCGTACGACAAACTGGGATTCTCCTATCCGACTCATAAGAAATGGAGAATACTCACTGTCATTTTCATTGTACAATGTTCGATGAACTTCAATGCATCTGTAAGACACTCCGACATCCTGTTCCGACTGATTACTGACGAGCACAGGTGTATTCGAATGGTGTGAGCCTGCTGCAAGACAAGTTTGGTATCTCGGCACAAGCGGGACGTGTCGGTCAAATGGTCTTCTTGATTTGCTATGCGTTTGGCTGTGAGCTGTGGGCGCCGTGGTCCGAGGAGATTGGGCGATGGCCTACCCTCCAGGCCAGTTTGTTCCTGGTCAACAGTGAGTACCAATCTGCAACTGCACCCGTAGATTGCGTGCTGCGCTGAAACAATCACAGTCTGGCAGATCTTGGCAGCGCTCGCGCCAAATTACGGCACAGTCATCGTCGCTCGAGCACTAGGTGGTCTGTCTTCAGCCGGTGGCTCCGTGACTCTTGGCATGGGTGGGTTAATCCTCTTTGTGTCCGCAACAAGCTGACCTACTCAGTTGCCGATATGTGGGACGCAAACAACCAGCAGTTCGCTGTCGCGTTTGTTGTGTTCTCCTCGGTCTTTGGAAGTGTGATCGGTCCTCTAGTCGGTCCATTCATAGAGGTCAACCTGTCCTGGGCATGGATCTGCTGGGTACAGCTCATCTTCGGCGGATTTGTGCAAATCCTGCACTTTGCTCTCGTTCCTGAAACACGCGCATCCGTCCTGCTCGATCGAGAAGCACGTCGTCTTCGTAAAAATGGTCAATCCAACATCTACGGTCCCTCGGAAGTCAAAAAGAACCGTTTCTCGGCACACGAAATCCTCACCACTTGGGCGAGGCCGTTTGAGATGTTTGTACGCGAGCCAATCGTTCTCTGCTGCTCTCTGCTTTCTGGTTTCAGCGACGCCCTCATCTTCACTTTTCTAGAGGCGTTCACACCAGTATACAAGCAATGGGGATTCTCGACCGAACTCATGGCCGCTACATTTGTCCCGATCGCCATAGGCTATTTCATCGCCTGGGCAATCTATATTCCAACACTCTGGAAACAACGACAATTGATTAACAGCGACGAAGAAACGCCACCAGAGATCCGCCTTAAGCCGCTCCTCTACCTAGCTCCATTAGAGGCAATTGGTCTTTTTGGATTTGCATGGACCAGTCTCGGACCCCCTCACGTCCACTGGATCGCACCAATGATCTTCAGTGCGCTCGTTGGGATTGCCAACGTGAGTATTTCCTTGTTTTAGCAGAGACACCAAGGCTGATGGAACAGTACGCCATATACATGTCGACCATCGATTACATGATCGCTGCGTACGGGCCATACTCTGCTTCAGCCACTGGAGGCAACGGCCTCGCTAGAGACTTCCTCGCTGGTATCGCAGCAATGTATTCCACACCCTGTATGTCCCTGCCTTTGCCACCATCCCAGTAGACTCTGACTCGTCCAGTCTACAGCAATGTCGGCGGCGAATCATATCGCCTGCACCTCGAATGGCCAACAACCATCCTTGCGATCGTTGCCGTCTTTGTGACGATCCCGATATTTGTGTTCTACTACAAGGGCGCGTGGTTCCGCAAGCGAAGCAAGTTTGCAGAGACTTTGGCTGGGGAGCGGAAACAACGGCGCTCAACGAAGCCTGCTGCCAAGCAAGCAGCTTGATGGAGTTGGGGTGGTGAATGAAACCCTTGTGGTGTTGCGTTGATTCTTTACTGTATCCAATACTTACCATGTATCATTATTATGAACAAGTGGATAATCGCGCAATAGCATCCGAATGGACTAGCATTGGGGTGCCAAGTGAGTCCAAGTCATGAGGGCATGCCGCATGGCTTCGGAGGAAAATCTTTCTTTTCTCCGGCCAGACCCGGTTGTTGAATACCGAACCTAAAAACGGCGCCCCTTCTTTCATTCCCTGTATGTTCAACAGCTTTGCATCGCAACGAGACAACAACGCAAATAGCCTTTCCCAACACAGCGGCATAGACACTAGAGGGCAGGAACGTGGGCCAACAGCAACGTTTTTTTGTACCAGCCCGGCCCTAGGAAGACGAAATCACTAGACTCAAAGGGCGGAGCGTGCAAGCACGAAAAATCACCTGATCGATCACCAGGGGCTCTGACAGCCACAACGCAGTCGTATCGGACTTTTTGATTGTTCTTCGGTCGAGTCCAACATTTCAACTTCTGCAACGAGTCGGAGCTCTTGTTCGTGCGATGCAGCAGCGCCCGATAGATGACTCGCGCTATCCTAGGCCACCAGGACATCATCGATCAAACTCATTCCTTCGTGGTCTGCCGCCTCCTTCTCCTCGCAACTATCTACCTCAATCTCCCGGATTTCGCGATGCTCCTTCCCCGTCTGGCGGCCACACCGATCCATCAAGCTGGGTGCAAAATCCCGAGCGACCTCCATCTTCGAGAGGGATGCCTGCCTGGAGTCCGTCGTTGTCTGGAATGTCCCCAAGAACGGGCGAGTCTGGCGGGGTCCAGAGATTGCCTCCCCTCGCAGATTTTCCACATCGATCTGCGACACCTTGGGACGGTCATCACGGCGCGTATCCCCTGCTCAATCAACGCGGATCGTCTAGTGGGTTTCAATATCGCTCCACATCTCCTCGTGTGTCTATCAATACCCCCATGACAAACCATGGTCCAGCACACGTGCAGCCTGATAGACCTGGCAGCTCATCCCAATCTCCGGGCGGCACGCCGTTGTCCCGTCGACCTTCTCAGCAAGGCACTGTCAAGGACGAGAGGAACGACTCGGATCCCTCAGCGCCCAAGAAGAAGAAGAGGCGCGTTGCGCTATCTTGTGCAGAGTGTGCCAAGAGGAAGCAAAAGTGTAACAGAGAGACGCCTTGTCAGCACTGCGTTTCGCGAAGGGTGCCCGAGCTTTGTGTACCATACTCGAGGCATGGAACACCACCGCCACGCCCAGCCCTCGCAGACAAGGCAAAGAGCTCACCCGGGATTGCTGGCGATACGCAGTCAGAGCCTCAAGGAACCTCCAGGCCTCCTTCCATGCTTCCAACTCTCAGTGTGCGTGTGGGACGAGTTGAAGCAATGGTCAACGCTATCGTCAATCGTGTAGATGGACTAGAAGGCAAGGCATTGAACGACTGGAGAATCAGTACGTCTCTTGCTCTTGACGTGACTAACTATCCAACAGATCATGCACCTGCGACTTCACCAATTCCCCTTCGTCTAGACCCAGGCTCCCCATCCGACGACCCGCCTCATTCCGCATCGACCGCTTCGCACATGCGCCGTGATGGTCATGATGCTCGCGATGGTACTCACGAGCTTGCCGAAAACGCTCGTGAGGATGCCGTGTTTGGCTTAGATCGAGATACGTCTATCCGCAATCCCCTTCCACAGAGCATGATCAGGTCTACGGGCCCCGTCCCTCGTGGTCTCGACTACCATGGCACACCAGCGGAACAGCTCCAGAGACTCTTTGAAGATTGTGGTGTCAGTCCACACAAGGTGAGCATACAGCTTTCTTTGGTGTCAGGTCTCATCGGAAGTAGGTGCAAAACTTGATCCAAGATCTGCCAGCCAAGTCTTTTGCGGACGATCTCATCGCTTGGTTCTTCTCCAAGATCAACTATGTTCGATATCCGATCGACGAACACTTATTCCGGCAAGGTGCGTCCCTCTTCCCCCTCAATAATAACTCCTACTGAACCTAATAGCGTTCGAGGACGTCTATTCGTCGCAGGCGATCGACTCGAATCATGTAATAGCCCTTCCTCTTGTGTTCATCGTCCTCGCGCTAGCTGTCCGGGTGGCTCCCGACGCGTGGGAGTATTCCGAGGATCAGAAACGGACAAGCAGTTTGCGTTTCTACTGGAATTGTGAGTCCGCTTCATCCTCTCTATACACTTTGCTGATGACGAAATAGCCAAGAATGCAATTCTGATCGCGTCGGCGGTCAAGGCAGAAAGCTTACAACTTGTTGAAACTCGTATTCTGGTGAGAGTCCTTTTCAATTAGGATATTATTTGGCTCACAAGGGCAGACCGGCCTGTACCTTGTGCTCATGCATGAGCGGCGGCTCGCAGAGGGCTGGGCAGAGTTTCGCTCGGCCATCACTACCGGCCAGGCTATCGGTCTTCATCGCGACGGAAAGAAACTCGGCCTCGATCCATATTTTACAGAGTATCGGAGACGTTTATGGTCGTATCTCATTCACGCGGATGCAACGTAAGTACCACTCTGAGTTTGCCTCTGGTCGCTCATAGCAGAAGATATTCGTGTCTTCTTGGCCGACCAACGAGCATCTCCTTAGACTGTGTGGACACCTTGTAAGCTGATTCTCGCAAAATAAATCACCGCTGACATCGTTTCTAGGCCACCGCAAAACATCAATCTTTCAACGCTACAGGCTGATCCTAGAGCTTCGCCACAACCGATGTCGGAACCGACTTTTGCCACATATCTCATTTTGCGTCGCCGTTTGGGCGAGATTGTCGCCAAAGTAGGTCTGAACATAGTGGACTCGTCCACATACTAACGCAATTCAGGTCACGCAGCACTTCCAGCGCCTCAATGGACAGACACAGTATCGAGATGTCGAGGCTTTGGATGCAGAGTTCAAAGCTCTCGTCAACGAGCTCCCAGAATGCTTTAAGATGCGTAATCCTGACAAGTCATATGACGAGAGTAAGTAGAAGCGCATCACTGATTTGGGCAAGCTGATCAAAGCAGAGCTGTGGTACCTGCCGATTCACCGATACTACATCCAAACTGAGATCTTGCACTTCATAATCATCTTCCATGTCAGTTCAGTCACATGTGACATTTGGTCTATCGCTGATGCAGATTTAGCGACCTTGGTTACTGAGAAAGTTGCGATCAAGCCGCTACGCATTGTCACGAGCGGCTTGCTTTGAAGCAGCTGTGACAGACTTCAAGATTGTCAGTCTCCCTACTCTTCAGGCAAGACGGCAGTGCTGACGAACTTTACAGAGGCGGCAGTTCAAGAAAGATTGCCCAGACTTCTTCGAGACTCTGCTCGGATCCTCTTTTCGCGAGTTTGTAAGCAGACCCTGCCCTACTGTGAGGCTGTAGCTGAATCGAACACAGAATGTCGCGATGATTGCCGGTATCAGTTTGATCATGGATCCTGTAAGCCAGTCACCGGCCATCGGGTCGTTTGCTGACCTGTCAGAATGCTGCACACGCCAATGATATGCGAGCCATCGTGCAGTCATTCATGGAGCATTTCCCACATGACCCCAAAGCCGATGATTTTTCTCAGAAAGAGGCTCTGATCGTATGTCCTCCTACTTCAGCTCGACTGTCTTCTGTCTCACACATGTAGATCCACACGCTGCATCGCCGTGCCCTCGAAATGGCAGAAAAGCGTGACTCTGGGCGGCCTCGCAGTGCTCTGATCCGTGGAACGCAAGATAAGGTGTCTGCCGAACGCGAGAATACGCAAACTACCGCATACGCAGGTCCAGGACAACTCACCCCGCTCAGTCGTTCACCGGTCAACCAGAACAGTTTGAGCATCAGTAAAACTAGTCCGTATGGAATGCTTCCTACTCCACCTGGACTCGGTTCTAGTCCAGAGGAGGATCAACCACAACGCTTGTAAGCTCTCACTCTTATCCCCTCGCACAATCGATTCTGACAAGTGGATAGGCTCGATCATTGGCTCATGTCCAATACATCTTTCGGTCCCGGCGCAGACCCAACCATGAATCCTTATACGGGTATCTACGCTTACCCTCCGCCGGGCGCGTATACCAATCCGTACAATGTGTGATGGCCCCTCAACCATCAGGAATGGCAATGCCTATTGACCCAAGTGGCGCATCGACGAACTGGATCAATCTCCCACAGACACCAGCGCAGGGTCAGGGTCAGGCGCAAATGAATATGATTGGAGGAGACGGAAATTCTGTGGTCTATTGGGATACATTGATCGATGGAATCATGGGGGGTGTGGGGATGGCTGGGTCAGGCTACGAAGGGGTGAGTATGTGAGTATGGGAAAGTGTGGAAGCGCTAGAGGAGAGACAGATCTCGGGAAATGAGAACTGCTAGAGGAGAGTGAGTCTCGAAAATATTGAGATTGTGTTAGGGAAAGAGAGTCTGGGAAGGTGAGAATGCTAGGATAAGACAGAGTTTGGGAAAGTGTGAGAGCCTTAGAGGAGAGCACTAGGGTGCGTGGAAATGGGGTTTGTTTCGGATCGTGTGGCACATCCTCTGAAATGAGTGTGAAGGATGTGAATAGATAAGAGAGTTGATTCCGTTTGTGCCAAACGACGCATTCCCACATGTACTTTTTCCATGCTATACAGGCTATCGTCTCAACTACCAGTGAGAAGAACTGTGGATTTTGGATAGTTGGGGATTTCTGTGGATCTCGAATAGCTGGGGGGGGGGGGACCTGGGGATCTTGAAGATTTTGAACGCATTACGAATATCTGATCTGATTGGCCCTATCTGATCAAAAAGCTGCCGTTTTATTACCAATACTGGCTAATCGGCTGCATTCCCGGACAGAAAATCAAATGGTAAAAAACAAGTTCCTGGAACCTGAAGCTGGAGCTCGAAGCCCGTGTCCGTGTCTTTGTCCCTGTCCACGAGGTTCGTTTTATCACGACATGACGTTTGATGTTGTTCTGGGTAAGGGACGAGATTTCGGCCGCCATAAGCACGGGGTCTGTCCAAGTTGGTGTAGGTAACTCATAAGCACAAATCAACAGGCTACAGACTAGGGTGATGGAGATACTTTGCATAGCTATTGATCTGACTAAAAGAGGTTCGGCCGAAGATAGAACTACTTTATTAGTGTGACCAGTTTTGTGTGAAGATAAGACCCCTAATCTAGGCGCCACGAAGATAATGCCGAGATGTGGATTTAGGCGTTTTAAATCAAATCGCGGAGAAGAAACTAATGGCAACTTTGACCGAAAGCAGTAAATCGTTATCAGGGCCGGAGATACGTGATCGTTAGGTCCGAGGCATCCTGATCGGCGACAAGGTCTAAAGGCAAGGATGGATGACAGGAGACAAGCCAAGCCAAGCCAGAACAAGAACAAGAACAAGAAACGTTTCCCGTTTCTAGATCCCCTGACGCAATAAGCGAAACAAACAAAAGGTTTGATAATAGGCCGAGCTTGTATGGTCCCAGTCAAAAGGTATGGAATTGGGAATTGTATCCGGAGTTTGCGCCGAGGTGAGACGAAGTAACGTAGGTGAAAGGTAAATAACCGAAGTTTGCAGATTTTAAAAAGAGTGGGGGATACGTGATGATCGGGACAACGGCGTTTACAATCTAAGCCAGACAAGAGGCAGGGGAACAGCACGAGGACTTACTAATGTAGACACTCTGAGCGTTTTCGCTTAGCCGAGATTCAAATTCCAGATGGTCCTGGAAGCGATTACGGCCCTGACACGTACGCGATGAACGGTTCTTCAGCTAGAGTAGAATCACCCCGCTGACGTCGGTCGACACATTTTTTGCATCCAACTCAACTCGCAAATCGCTCGTGCATGTCAGCGCAGGTGACAGGTTCTAGCATCTACTTGCAACTTCAGAGTTCGTCGCGCCTCCTATCCCGCTCATTTCTCAAGATCGTCACGTGAACTCAGAAAGGCGGTGTTAGTAGTTTCGGTACTAGACAAGTACCCAGTTCTGATCTGAACGGGCGAAATAGGGCCAGTTTAGGAATGAATGCTACAGCATTGTGATTACTCCTATCGATACAGGCGCCACATATTATGATCGCGCTTTGATAAAAAAAAAAAACCTAAGAGAAAAAAAAACTGTATGCTTTTTTTGGCCGTATCGGCTTCCGTTGACGCGTCGTCATCGTGATACATCCACAAACAATAAAGAGTCACAGGGGTGTAATGGCATTATTATACATCACGCAGCACTGGTGCATCGACCCCTGGGTCCAGAGCCAGTGCGCCAAGTGGTTGGGGATTATAGGATTTGACCGAGCGAGGGATTTTCAAAAGCATGATTATTTGAGAACGAGCGCGTGTGCCGACTTTATCCTAACCCCCCGACCGCCACAACCATCTCTCCGTGAACCGCCTTGTCATCCAATCTTTTGACTCAAACACCGCGGCTATCACGCTCCATCTCCTTTACGTCTCTCAGTCTGTTCTTCTTCTGCATTGCCTCCCTTTTGCTCACTCGCTCCTCATCCTGCTCATTCCAGCAAGGACTCCCCCCTTTTGAGTCAGACCTTGATAAAGTAGCACTAGTGGCTCTATCGGAAAGGACGGGGAGGATCTGTGACTGTGCTTTGATTGGCTGCTTGTTCCCCGATTCGGACATTGCGCAACATCTAATCATTTGCGACTATCTCTCTTTTTATCCAGTTTTTGCTCCCGTTTTTTTCAACCTTTTCACAGCCTAATCCCCCTTCCCCCCGGCTCTTCACCAACTTTGTTATCTTGGTCATCCTAAAAAGTATCATCGTCTCATCAGTCTCTTCACCTTGATCTTGGATCACTACCACCCCCTTACTCGCCACTGCATCGCCAGCCAAAGCGATCCGACTTGGCCCGATCCTCGGTAACGTTCCATTACATCAGACTGTGCGAAACATCGGCGTAGGTGAAACTCCCGCCGCTCGCTCTCCACGTCGCTCCATTGTAATCTTGCTTCAACGCCTTCCAGATAAACCCTTATCGTGAGCTTGACTTTCTTCCAAGGCAGCATAGCCCTATTCTATTCTCCTTTATCATCTCCCTCGACGTCAAGGGTCTAAAATCTGCTCTGAGGCGCGGCGCTTCCAAGCACGCAAGACCTCTCGGCCTGCGCCATCGCTTTCCGTCGTCATAAACACACTGTCCAATCGCCCGTTCTTCTTTCTTCCCATTCACGATCAACTTCCACGACCCCTCTCGTATCCCCAGATGTTTGTGCTGACAACATCCCAGTCCAGTCCGATGCCAGTCACATCCCTCTCTCCCGCACAACCCACACCTACTCGTCTCTCCCCAATCGCTCCCGCAAGTGCCCTCTCACCTGCAGCTTCCAACTACGCCAGCCCATCCAACTCGCTGTCTTACCGCCGATTCTCTGCATCGCGCCTCTCAGATACTCGCGGGTCAGATAAAGACAAGGGCGACGAAGACAAGTCACCAGAGCGCGAACTCGATGCCGGCCCCAAGGAAACCAATCTCGGCGGCGGCGGTGGCGCGGCCTTCGGAATGTTTGGTCCAAATCGGTGGGGCCCTCGTATAGGAAGTTGGCGGATGGGATTCGGAAGTTCAAATGAGCGAGGCACCTTGGATGAAGAGGCGGTTGAAACAGACAACGACAAGACGGAGGAACCCGCCGCGGTGGTTGAAGAAGACAAGGATGAGCTCGATTCAGACGCCGGTGACAGTGCGAGGCGGAATAGTGAGAATGGGGAAACAAGAACCAAGAGATCAAGGGCCAAGCGAGTTCCGGCCAAGCGGATCAAGGAGGAAGTAGACGACAACGCATCCTCACCCGCCAAGAAGAGAAAAGGTAAGCACTTAGTCTTGACGTCAAAGCTGATGTGTTAGGCGGCAACGCTGCATCACCCTTTCCCTCACCGCCTCTCACCACTGTCGCCGCCACTCCTGACAGACCTCAACTCGGTACCTGCCCTGGTGATGGTCGATGCAACGGCGCCGGTGGCAAAGCTGGCTGCGAAGGATGCCCTACATACAACAATACCATCGCCACTGCCGCACCTAGTGCGACGACTGCCCCAGGACCAAGCGAAGGCATCGAGCGAGTCACCCCCAAGCCAGCAGACCGATCACTATGGCCTGGAGGAATCACCATGGGCAATCGCAGTCTATCGGCCTCCAGTGATCATCGTTTCCCTCTCAACAACGACGACAACGCCAATTCATCTGCCTACTCTCCTGGCTCTGATGCAGAAGCTGGCAGTACCGGCACTGGTGGCGGAGGCGGTTTGGCTGCTACCCCAGTAGGCATGAGCTGCCGCAATTGTGGGACGAGCACAACACCCTTATGGCGAAGAGATGAAGAAGGACGCCCTCAGTGCAATGCCTGCGGTAAGCGGAATCGCGTCTGGTGCAGAATTACTCTGACGAGTTTTAGGTCTGTACCATAAGCTGCATGGCGTGCCTCGGCCTGTGGCCATGAAGAAAACAGTCATCAAGCGCCGGAAGCGAGTCCCAGCTGTCGGCTCGCAAGGCGGTCGCGGTGGCTCAGTCAACCCAGGCGCAGAGACAAATTCACCAGCAACAAACAACGCTGTGATGTCCAACACCCCAGCCACAGCGACTCTTGACGGCCGACCTTACAACCCAGATCAACATACAACGACGTCTTACAGCACGAACTCGGCAGGGCATCCACCTGCTCAGCCGCTAACTGCCGTCGCCGATCCCCAAACTTTGCGGGGTTCCCGCAAGGCAGTGCCTCTGATCATCCCAGCCTCAGGCTCGTCAGAGCGGAAAAAAGGTTGGTGGTATGAAGAAAGGAAGGAAAAGGAGAAGGACGAAAAGGAGCGAGAAGGTAAAGATCACGAGAGTGTAAGTTACGGTCTCGTCCTTTCAGTTCCTGCACTGCACCCAAATTCTTCCCAGATCCTGCAGCACACCGAGGTCACTCCTTTCTTTATCTACCCCCAAATCTTTTCCTCCTTTCTCCTTGCATCTCCTTTGATATTTTAAATCCTTTGTCGCGGCACTGCCACTGCCAATCTCGTCGCACTATTTGAGGGACCACGCTAGCACTATTCCTTGTTTTTCTTGCTCTCAACACACGCCAGCATGGCTTCGGACAGCCTACCACTGCCCAAACCGTTTGCTGCGGCTGCGAGACCATCTTCAGTGCCTCCACAAGCTTCAGAGCTGACGCGACGTGCTTCTCCTGCCCGATCTTTACCTTCGCCTATTCGACGAACCTCATCCGTTGACCCATCCCGGATCGTCCACCAACCGTCTCGCCACCCACCCCTCACCAATTCCCTCTCTCCACCGCGCTTGCATCCCTTCGAACGCCGTGCCTCTGCACCCGAAACTCCAACTCGACAGCTTGCACACCAACTCGCTGCGGAAACACTACTCACCATGGCACCGGCTGGTCCAACTCGACCCTCTGCCTCGCCGGAAGCCCGGACTGATACCTCGACGTCCGTCCCCGCCCCAGCTGCAACAAAGCTCACAACCGAGGCCGATAGTGTCAAAGAGGAAGCACGCGGGGTGAAGCGAAAGAATGAAGAAGAATCGCCCAGACTCCCCGCACCCGTCACTCTGGGCGTGCATGCTCTGGAGAAGGAGCGGCCGAAAGATCGATTTTCACATTCGCCCTTGGCCACGCATGACCGCCTGACACCTGCCCCGGCTCGTCCTGCACACAGCACGTCCCCAAGTGCGAACGCCAGTCAACCGGCCGCTCCTGCTTCTACTACCACGACGACCTCGTCAGCCGCAGCCGCAGCCGCAGCAGCGGAGGCTGCCAATCGTTACTCCATTTATGGACCAACGAGACGTGATCCAGCGAGCCTCATCGGAGCTCCCTGGCACGCTCTCGGTGCACGATATGGAATTGGTCCCTTCCGCCGGGATCCTCTCGCGGCTTCCACTCCTGCCGCAAAACCGGCGACGCCGCTCTCTCCGCCTCGTCGTCCTTCGCCCGAACCTCTGCGAGATCGGCTATATCCCGGGTCGTCGTCGTCGACTATGGCTGCATATGGTCATTACTCCATGGGTCGACGCGAGCTCAATGAGCATCGGGAGCAGCTGCGTGAAGGCAAAAAGTGGTTGGAAAACATGCTGGCCAAGACGGAGAAGATGCTTCACATGGTTGAGAACAAGATGGCCCTGGCGCCGGCGGACGCTACCGGCTCCTCGACTAACGCGACAGTCGCCTCCAATCCAGCTCGGTCCGGTCCTGCGGCCGCTGTAGACCATGAGGATCACGAGTTTGAAGAGCGAGAACGTGCTCGGCAGAAAGCTTTCGCGCGCCTCGAGGAAGAACGCGAGCGCGATCGGCTTGAGCGGGAGAAACGAGACCGGGAGCGCGAGCAGCGTGAAAAGGAGCAGCGAGAGAATGAGCAACGGGAACGAGAACAACGCAACGGAATGGACCGACTCAATTTTGAGCGAACGATTCGCGAAAATCAGGAATTGCAGGCTCGACGAGGCGAACGCGAGCGGGAAAAGTTCCGCGAACGCCTAGGAGATGGTTCTACCTTTTTCGAGCGTGGTCGTTTCGGTCTCGGTGGACTCGGCGGCTTTGGAGGTATCGGGGGACTGAGTGTTGGCAGTCGGGAGAAGAGCGAGGCGGAACGAAACCGAGATCTGTTGTTGGCAAGTCGTCGGGTGCAGGCTGTATCGCCGCATGAGCGAGAAAGAAGCACTCCCGGCGCTGCGGCATCTACGGCTGCGACCACCAACACCTCAGAGGCCAATGGTTCGACCGGTGGTACCACTGCGGGCACGGCCAAGGCAGGCAATGGATGGGAAGGTGAGGCGAGGCCGATTATGAGCGGTGTAGCGTTGCCGAGGAGAGAGGGAGCTGGAGTGGGACGAGGGCCAGTGTCGTCCATGTGGAGGCTGTAGGCGGTCTTTTTGTGTACCTATGTTCGTCTCATATGTTGCTTGTGTACGCAACAACACCTGTTGGAAATGAATTTTACCGAATATCGCTTCAGATATGATTCCGTGCCTTGGCCATCGTCTTCAACGGACATTGTCCAATTGAGACTTTCACCAACAATTATCACCCCAACATATACGTTGACATGTCTTCCTTTGCAACATCACCTTTTGCATCAACATCCTCTCAGGCTACATCAACCTCACTGCAGCCCTTGAACGATGGCGAGAAATCCCCATCGCCTCCGACTCCGTTACGTCCGGTTATAAGTTCCACCGGGTTTGAATACCCAGCCATATGGTCCTTCCCTCCATTTTTCACGTACGTTGTCAGAGACGTTCCGAGATATCTCATTCCCCACCCAACTCCAGTGCATACTTTGGAGCTCGTGCTGAATCTCTCTTTGAACGTGTGAAGCTGTATTGATGGGTCTCAGTATCCAACCCAATCCATCTACACAAACACATCAAATTCAATTATGGACCGCACTCATCTTATCCTGGGCTCAACATGATCGTATATGGGAGATCAATGTGGATGCAGCAGATGGAGGGGGAGAAGTGTTCTGGAATAGAACTATATCGAGTTTGTCTACTCTGGATTCTGATAGGATGGAGCGCTCATGTGGTCAACCATAGGGAGATTATTGCCTGCTTCAATACGAGCAGTGTTAGGTCAGATGGTCAAGGACGGTCAGTTCAAGTCTCGATCATGGGAGGGGATAGTTGCAGCTGACGAAAAGGGAGCAGGACAAGCTGTGCCCGAACCAGCAAAACAAACATCGACGTATCTGCTGTATTGGCGTAGACCCGAAGAATGGGGAAATTTGATATACGATTGGGCGAGTCTCTCTCCCTCTCTCTCTCTCCCTCTCTCTCTCTCCCTCTCTCTCTCTCCCTCTCTCTCTCCTTTGATCCCTCTCTCGCCTACTATAAAATCATCAAGGTGTCCATCCAGCTGATATAACTAAAGATCTCTGATAACGGAATGACAAATACCATCTTGACTTTCTATGAGATTACAGACGGTGACTTGTCACATACAACTGGTAAATACCATTCAGAAACCAAATCCGTGTTGCTGATGAATTCGTTTCTGTCAGAATTTCGAGAGATGCCGCCAAATATATTACGCCGAGCATTAGATACCCTCATCAAGAAGGGAAAGGCGCAAATACTATCGGGGCTTGGGGAGGCAGGCGAGGGTGTCAGGTTCTTATGATATGGGACATTTGGCTTCTGCGTTGTATTCAATGCCTCCCGTCTAGGGCGAGCAACAAATGATGCATTGATCATCTGAATGTACTCGGACACTTGCAGTCGTTTGCGCAGTACGCCTGATTGCCGAAGACAGAGAAGAGCGATGACATTCCTACTCATTCTGCAGATCCACAAAGGATGAAAAAGAGGCCATGAGAGTGTGTCCTCTCTTCGACCGGAATGCCAGGAATGTGTTGTAACAATACTGCATGGTAGAATAATTTCCCCTTCCCAATAGAACAACCCTCAGCATAAGACCTGGTGCTCATACGTCCGTGACACCAAGACCAACACCGCGTGCCTCGGCTTCTTCAAGAAGAGTGTGTGCGACAGTGGTATGAGCTTGCTCTCCTGCTTCTCCCGCCTTGTCAATGAGCTATCGGACGTTAGATTGTGTATTTCGTGACTGTGCATGACACACTCACATCGCAAAGTTCCTCCACCTCGAGCTCTCCTGAGATCCAGACTCCAGTCACCTTGCCCTGCGCTGGCAAGCTTCCCAAGCACACCAATCCATTCCCTGACGCCTCCTCTCCTGCCGAAGGATCCAACAAGGTTTCTTTCCCGACCCGTAGAGCGGTACCGCCCACACCAAGTCCATTCATGGATATACCAGCATCAGCCACCGCTGCAGAAGCCACCGTTAAACCAGCAGAGAGCACAGCAGCAGTAGTCGAAGATTCGAGTATGAGAAGGTGAATGTCGAGAGAAGATTTTGGTAAGAGATGGAGCTGTATGGCAGGAAGGAGTGACTGGGAGATCAAAGCTGAGAGAGGTAGCGGTTCAGTATCCTACACGGGTCAATCAGAGACGAGCCCAAGAGGTTGAGGTGTATTACGGGGACATACACGCAAAGGCGCTCGGCGAGAATGAGACGCAAAGGGGGCAAACTTGACCTCGAGATTCAGTGTGCCAGTCGAAGAATAGGGCGGTTGTTTGGGACGTGGTCCATAGCTACGTGCACGATCCCAGTCAGTTGATCGTTCGAACACATCAAACGAAGCAAAGAACAACTAACACCGAGCAGGCAATCTTCACGCCTCCTTGCTCTATGTAGGCACTTCCATTGGCCTGAGTGACGAGACCTGTCTGAAGGACTGAGGAGGTCAGCTGAGGGCATCATAGCGAGGACCATTGGGATGTACATATGTCTTGAATATGGTCATTGGATCGACCTGCCCGCTTCGAAGGGCCAGCTTCTGGCTCGTCGCTAGGCTCGAATATCGGTGGGAAGGAGCTCTCAGGTGCGGGAATGCGGCGACGGTCAAAGACTCCTGCCATCTTTTATTGGTCGACTAGAACTACAAAGTTGATACGAATGTGAGTGTGAAGTCAAGGTTGAATATCTCTAAATAAGTTTGCGTATAATTTATACGAGGTCTGAGCACCTTTTTCGGCTCCTTTTCGATGGAGATTGGTAGAGCTGGTGTACAATACAGGTCAAAATGACCGTACGATATAGAGCTTGTACGAGTCACAAGTCACTTGAGAACGATGCATAACAACCATGAGATACGGAAATTATGTAGGCAAAACCCAGGCCGATAAGCTCCCACTTGAACCGAGAGCTCCGGCTAAACAATCCTGTCTATATGAGACCTCACTTCTCTAGAGCCTCCTGTAGAGCGATCTGTGGTCGGGATACCTACAGACTGCCACAATAAATTGGGCTCACATACAATTTAATTTGACTGAGTCAACAGAACAAGAAAAACAAGAAAAAAGTTGCAGCGGCGGGGGAACGGGGAGAACCAACGATGGGAGAGGCAACCGTGGGAAATTTAGAGATCGTCGGCCGTGGACCCAAGGTGTTTTGAATAATGTTACGACTTTTTTCAAGTCAATTCACATCAGCGTTTGTTGCCTGGCTGGACACCATGTTCGGTCTACAAGGCTTCTCAACAAGGAGCTCGTCTCTCAGGGGGATGGAACGTGCGCTCAGTCGCAGCATCATTTCGCTACAGCGTATAGACTCCCAGCGCCGACCCAACTCAGTCCGTTTACCCCTCGCCAATTCTGGTTGTCAAATCCGATGTCACGCCAGCTTTCCGCTCTCCTCCCTTGTTCGACACCGAATTGTTGAGCAGAATTCTACCAGCTGGGCGACAGCAAGGCGACTGGCGCACACCGCGGCAATACCTCAAACCCCCATTCGCGGCTCTTCTCGACGCTTAAAGCGAGTCCGCAACTTGCTCGTTCTTCTCGCTATTCTCACCATCCTCTACTATACTTATTCACCCTTTCGACATTCAGTCATAGCCTCCGTTCGATGCGCACGGCTTATGCGAGCTGTGATCCTCGACGTTTTCGACTACAAATCCACCTTTGCAAAAGAAGCGAACCTGACCAACTCTCAAGAAGATCGGTTAAAGCGGCGTCAAGGGAGGAAAGACTGTCATCTGCGATCGGCAGAGCGGCTGCTTATCGCTTTGAGGAAAAACTCTGGCATCTATGTCAAACTTGGCCAGCATGTGGCGGCAGTCCAGGTACTGCCAACGGAATGGACGCAAACCATGCGGCCACTCCAAGATCAATGTTTCCCTACCCCACTGGACGAAATCGATGACATGTTGAAAGAGGATCTAGGCAAAGGTCTCGATGACCTTTTCAGCGATTTTGAGCCAAATCCGATCGGAGTTGCATCCCTGGCTCAGGTTCATCGAGCGATTGACAAACAATCGGGTCGACCAGTGGCTGTCAAACTGCAACATGCAGATTTGCAGGAGTTTGTGCGTGTCGACATGGCCACCGTCAACTTTGCCATTGGCCTCGTCAAGTACATCTTCCCTGATTTTGAGTTTTCTTGGCTTGGCGAGGAGATGAACGAGATGCTCCCTCTTGAGATGGACTTTCGGCACGAGGCTAGCAATTCGGCTAGATGTCGAGGAGAATTTCTGCATCTTCGGGGCAAAACCAGTCTGTACTTGCCCGAGGTTCTCTGGGCAGAGAGGCGCTGTATGGTGATGGAGTATATAGCCGGAGCGAGGATCGACGATCTCAAATACCTTAAAGACCACTCGATTGACAGGAATCAAGTCAGTCAAGAATTGTCCCGAATATTCAGCCAAATGGTCTATCTAAATGGCCACTTTCACGCCGACCCTCACCATGGCAATCTCCTCATCCGTCCAAAGGCAAGGGATTCCACCTCGCCATTCAATTTCGACATCTGCCTGCTCGATCATGGCCAATACTTCGATATTCCAGACGATCTTCGCGTCAACTACGCCAGGTTCTGGCTATCTCTGATCAAGCAAAGCTCAAAGGCGACAACGGATGAGAGGAAGAAGTACGCCAAGCTGGTTGGTAACATTGACGACGAGATGGTGAGCGGCAAAGTAACCTACGAGGGGCTGACAGGAACAGTACCCGGTCCTGGAATCAGCTATCACTGGACGGCTCAACTTGTCCGAAGATCCTGGCGATCCCAGCATGTCTCGTCCATCATCTTTGCTCGAACAACGCAATATGGACGACAAGGAGATCAGCAAGTTGCGAAATGCCATGTTGGAACGGGAGGGTTTGATCGTCTCAATCTTTGAGCTTTTGCGTACGGTTCCTAGGTTCGCAACAGATCTAGCGCAATGTCATCCTGTGCTGACGATATGCAGACGACTCCTGATGATATTGAAGTTATCCGATCTGCAAAGATCACTCGATCAGAGTCTTGCGACCACGCACGGTCAAAGCCGAGTCTTCTTGATTGTAGCGCAGTACTGTGCTAAAGCTAGTGAGTAGTGATGAATCTGACATCATTCTGGTTTCTGATCGTTCAGTCTGGCAATCCGACGTCGCAGAGTTTAAAAGCAAGTTGCGGTCTAGAGGCTTATCATTCCACATCTTTGAGGATATATTGGGGTCATGGTACACTTACACCTACTGGACTATGACGTTGGGGATAGTGGAGCTGGGTATGGATCTTCGAGCGCGGGCTGTGAAGGTTGGGCTCTGGGTTGAAGGATTGACGAAGGCAGGGTGGAGAGGAGCGGCTGATCATATGGCCGGTCTGGCTGTTTAGGCATTTTCTGTAGATTGCAATGCACAATCATATGAGGAAGGGTGAAGCATACATGCTGATTATCTGATACATCGTTCGATCGAGTGCTTCCATCAGTCTTGCCTCCACCCGTCTCTGTCCTGTATCACAGCCCCCTCCCCCCTTCATCAGAATCCAGGCGGCAAAACGCCGGACTGGCCTTGCTGACCCCCACCCAGAAGCTAGGCAACGTTAATACAGAGCATATGGAAAAGGAAGTGACTGCCGCACCTGTTGCTGTCCCTGCGATTGCATCTGCATCTCTCGCTCCTGCTGAACCACTCGAGTTTCGTCCTCGATCGCCAACGCCAGCGGCAACCCCACTAACAGGGCGCTCGTGCTAACCCACCATGCTACATTTCCGACCGACTGTAGGCTCCACCAAGTCCAAGCCTTGGTCTGGCTAACTCCTTTCGACAGTTTGGATCGAGTCTGAGGCGGGACTATGTCTTTTAACGCTGCCAGACGCTCGTATAGAGTCTCGTCTGTTGGAGAAAAGTCGTCATCGTCGTCCGAGGAGACAGCATCGGATTCGGGGTTCGAATCAGTCTCAAAGTCGGATTCGTGCTCGCCCTCCCTGAGGATGACATCTTCGGGTTCGACTTCGACGAGGACCATGGTTGTGTGATAGGACTGCTCAAATGGTGATAGATAGAGACAGGGAGTAACGACACAAAATTCGGATGATCGCTTTAAACGGGAGGAGCAAACAAGGAAGCATCGACGTCGCGCGTCTCTCTGCTCTCACGTAGAAATCAAAAGTAGCACAGACAAAGTAAGAGCGGTCTTGTATCGCGTACAGGTGCATACTCACAGCTCGCAGATCCTCACACGACATGTCGACCGTCCATACAGCGGTATGTCCTGTCACACCACTCTTCTCCCTTGGACGCTGACTCGTCAGATCACCTCGGTGACCCGAAATATTCCCTCCTTTGTCCGCGAACCTGCCGTCGCACTCATTGGAGAGCAGTGCTACACTATCCTGGTGTACGACTTTGAAATCCTGCACACTGAATGCCTGAAGCTTGCGTTATCAAAGGGACTAGGCTTGGGCATCGTGGTCGGGGGAGGGATCGTGAAAATACCGCAGGTGAGCGACGTGTTGCGTCGGTTACAGCTTGCGCTTATAGGATGCAGATTTTGAAGATCATCGGCACTCGTTCAGCGCGAGGCTTATCCCTTGCAGCATATGTGAGCTGACTCGTCTCTTCCGTGAAGCCTCCGAGCTCATATTCACAGATCCTTGAGACTGCTTCATATGCTATCTCACTCGCCTACGCCTCGCGGAATCGATTCCCGTTT
>MCFC01000125.1:0-24942 GCA_002105065.1 Naematelia encephala
CACCCTCCAACACATAGCTCCCCTCTTGTACATGACCGGCAAAGTTTACCACCGTACCATCCTCCTATTCCTCGTTCCATAAATCTGCTCTGCTCAGAAAGTCCATCATGACGATTCCCTCAAATCTCTCCTCTTCTCCTCTAAATATTGTCCGGCAAGAGAGAAGAAATCCTAAACCCACCTGCTTAGAGACAATGCTAGCCAGACGACCGAGAAGGTGGCCCTTGCCGTCAATGACGATAGGTTGGGCAGAGAAAGACATCTATATCGACAACCGAATTGAATTGAATTTTACGACAAGAGGAGGAAGAGTCGAATGAGCGAAATCGGGAGTTGGAGGTACGCAAGAGGAGAGAAGGAGAGACGGAATAGTCAGCACGGATATCGCTGGGTAGCAAGTGGTTTTACTGACCTTTGCGACCTCTTTTGAATGCTTGAAGGCTGATCTCCTCTCGGCGTCACCAAAACCTCGAAATGCCAAAGCAAGCTGTCGGCGTTTAAACGTTAATGCCGAGAGAGAAGCACGAATGGCATGGATTTAAAGGCGCGAATTGTCTTTCGGGATTAAGGGATTCATGTCTTATATCCGACAGAGACGGGTCCACTCACTTTGCGCACGGACGTTGGACGTCACCGAGATCAGGCATAGAAGCCTGCTCTGAGCTGTTAGCAATCAGACATTTGATACTGCCTTGATCGATATCTGTCATGCCCTAAGCTATTTTGGATTAGCTACATCAATGATACCTTACAGCGATGAACACTACATCGCTCTCATCAGCGGTAATATCAGCTAATCTGCTTCAACTATCTCGCTCTCCTTAAGTGTTAAGAAATCATTGCTGGCCTTTCATTATACAGGGGTCTTATCAAGTCGCTTTCGTATTCGGTCAGCTCATTTATCTCTCACCAAATTATGATCCTCTCCGCCAGAGTGCAATGGAGTGCCGGACCACATTTTACAATGTGACTAAGACGAGTACGATTTCGATGAGCGAGGACGTCCAGTCAACTCACCCTGTATCCAATCTCTCCTTTACTAAGGTATACGCTAATCACCCGATACAATAAGGACTACTCTGATTACAATCATCCGGCCAATGGGTGCCAGCTGTGAAGGGTTGGAGACATGTGTACTATTCCGACGAGGTCAGCCTGCATATTTTGTCACTGTGTTGCTACCATGATACGATAACAGAAGAGCTATGCTTCTCGCTCCGATTGATTTGTCTACTTAGGCTACTTTATGGTGCCGAGTGCAGTGGCGTCCGTTCTGTTAGGATCAGTAAAGGGGAGTGTGCACTGTATTGCCACCTGTGACCGTCAATCTGTCATGATCAGCATTCGATGTATGTTGTAACAAGATCTGAATCATTATTCAGCACCATGCTTCCCTGTATCAACCAATAAACATGCCACTCAGTGACTACAAGTACTGTACCTACCCAGACTATTCCCAAACCCAGTGAGTCCGATAGACAGAAAAGTAAAAAGACGAGGGGAGGGGCACGACGACCTTGATGTCCATCGTAAGAGTATCCCAGTGCATCGGAGCCTTCCAGCAACAGCAAATCGAGACTCCGCTACCCTCTCAAGCGAGGTGATCGCTCGGAACTTGCCATACCGCGTCCGAAATCTCCCGAACCTCTGAGAAAGATTGTTAAGCCTTGACAACGGTCCTTTCATTGCACAGCCTCTTGCTCGATGTGGCGGAAGACTTCTGGGACAAGCAACTTGCTTTCTCCTTTCATATAGCTCCACATCACCGGGGTCTGTTACTAAATCATTCCCAGAGGTTTGCTAAATATAGCATGAAGTTGTCTTCTACTTAACGGTTCACACGCGTCATTGAGGAGCTGAAACGTTTTAGTATCGAGGTCCTTTGATTTGGTGAGGTGGATGACTAAGAGGCAGTGGTCTGTCCTTTGTAAGTGGCCTCCTCTCGCTTAGTAAGGCGCTCCACATCGAACCTATACCGAAAGGATTTCCCAACGTGAAATTTGGAAGATCCTCTTTTTTTTGCGTGTGTAGTGTCAGTTGTGGGAAGAATATTCGCCACTCCTGATGATATAAGCCGTGAAGTTTCTGTCTATCATCCTGTCAACCCACCCAACAAGTACCTTCCAACACCAATCGTCTTCCAACACATACCGCCATCCAACACAGATCGTACAAATGACCCAATTGTCCGAAACACCAGATGACGAATGCAGCGTTGTCTTTCTACCCCCTCGCCCTGTCTGCCCTTCCGCTGACCGCAACGATCCCTCCGTGTCTTCGGCCGCCGAAGAAATCATGAAGAAAGGCACTGACTGGTACGACGCAGCTTCACGGGCAATTCCAGAATCGGAAGTGAACAGTCAGATCATGAGGGATCATCGTGATCAATTCATGGAATACCTTGATGAGGAAAGTGTCTTGAAAAATGACGAGAACTTGACCAAAATGGTGGATACGGCCTATCTGAGGGCAACGAAAAAGGTATACCAAGAGACTCACCTGACAGGAAGCAAAAGATCTCACCAGAAGCACTTTTACTCGCAAAACAAGAGTAGGACTGACGGACTGAGAACCTGGGCACACAAGAACCGGTTTTCCAACTCTTCCGTTTCCAGCACTATAGGACGGTTTGGCACTGGTCCTGTCTGGAGTCAGAGTGAGTCTTAGCCTTCAGTTCACGTTCTGGAGTATGTCGAGCTTATCAGATTTAGCTCCCTCTCCCTCAACATGCTTTGGTTTTCACGATGATGCGACGAATGTTTCCAATGCTCCTCTTACAGGTGAGATGAACCATGAGAAGGAAGAGTGGGACTTCTGTGAAGGTGCCACCTGTGGAGATATCACTGGAGGCGCAGAGCTGTCATGGGTTACGTAGTTCTCCATCTTGCGCAATGTGTCTCATAGCAGCTACAAGGGAAGCGTTGAATGTACAGGATGAAGCAAAACACTCTATGCTGACCACTGGGCCTGACATTCCTCTTGATTAGACAAGATTCTCCACACAGCAGCCCAGGAGCTGACTCCCCTTTGTGGAAGAATGGTGGATCCTTTGTGTCAGAGGTGGAAAAGTATTCGCCACTCTGTAGGAGATATGCGATGCTCTTTCAGTCGATGACCACTGACCGCCCCATGCATCACCCCATCCACCACCCCGTCACCACTACTCATCTAGGTCTATGCATCATATTTACATATAAGCCTCACGATTATATCAAAACACAGGGACCAATCGCCGCATGATGGCACGAGGGCTGGTCACTCCAATCAGTACCCGCTCCCTCGTCTTCATGGAACTTGGCTGGAGCGGAAGCTCTTGCTAGTTGTCTCGCTGGTCCTACAGTCGGGGAGAGATACATGCCAACGACCGGTGGTGATGTCTTGGAAGACGGTTCCTTGCAAGACGGCTTCTTGCAAGACGACAATATGCACATTGATTAGTAGTCTTATATTTTGTGTGATGTACTCTATAGCCGGCTCTTTATAGAGCGTTGAATACGAACCTCTCTGGTTTCTGCCTACTGTTGCTTAGTCAGGAGATCTCACATCAAAGCCACAAAGAGCTGATTTCCCAATGTGGAAAACGAATGATCCTCTTATTTACTGGTGCTAAGTTTGTGTCCGCTCTGGGAAAATATTCGCCACTTTCTACCATATAAGCCGTCAGTGTTCCATCCAATACTCACTAGTACCTCATCAAGCACCCCAGCAACTAACACAGCAACCTACCATCACCCACCCCGTCACTTGCCCCAGCAACCAGCCATCTACTAACACATCAGCTATCTATTCGATTGAGCACTTACTTCCACTCACTTCAACACCAAGCAAACCTGGAACGAAGCAATCTCATCATGGACAATACCCACCTATACTCGACACCCCCCCCCCCAGCCGGTTCAGGAGCCTCCTCCCAGACAAGTCACACGACAGCACTTGTGTCTCAAGGATGCTTCACTGGAGGAGTCAGCCAGTCGATGAACGCCGCCACCAGGTCTGGAAGCTCTTCAATCCATACCTCGTGTGCACAAAGCATCATCGATCGCGGCATTGAGATTTACGACGAGGCGACGGAGATGACGTCGGACGCGCATGGCACTGGGATACGGAATGAGCCTGCACACCTCGGACACAAGACGCTATTCAGACAAAACCTCTCTCAGGAGACTACCGGTCAAAGTGGAAGAAACATGATGGGAAAGTTGGGCAGCGCGTACTACCAAGCCTCAAAGGAGATGGGCGAGAAGGTGCTCTCTGCGATAAGCATGACAGAAAGCAGAAAGCATCATGAGAAAGCGTTCTTCAACCTGAACAGGAGCCGCGATTGACCAATTTCTCATCCTCTTCCTCGCACATATTTCCCGCTTCCTCGAGGAGGGGGTAAATTGACGGCCTTGTCTTCGAATCTTCTGCACGAGACTCGGTATACCACCCCAATAATCCTGACTTTTGACGTTCACTCACAAGACGACAACGAGATACGATCCTTGGCGTTGGTTTTCTATCCTATGCGATGTGGTTGTATGTATCGAACTGCCGTAGAGCGTGGAATGTATAGAGATCGAACTCCACAATTCGGGACTTTCTCTCTTCTAGTCAAGAGGTGCTCGGTAGATCCATAAGAATCTGATTTCGATTTTGGAGGAATGAGTGATCTCTTTCATGTGTTTCTTGGAGTGATGTGTAAAAGTCTCGCCACTCCCCATCTGTGGTTCCTGCCACTATTACCTACAAATCTACTTATCTCACTTTCCCTTGTTCATGTATTTCCTTCATAATTCACATTTATCAAGTGGTCACGACAGCTAGTGGCTTCACCGCCTCAGGCGGTATACTCGCCTTGCATACCATCGCGTACCCAGACCTGTATGAGCAATACCCCAATCTTTCATCTTCACCGCACAGCGTTGTGCTCGTAGCGTGGAACAGACGACCGTGACCCAGCAGTACAAGAGGAGGATTGATTTGACCTTATTATAATTATATGGAAAGCATTAGCCAGAAAAGACTGATGTTGATGGTCTTTTGAGCAGAATCAGAGCATATCTTCATTTGATGCTGGACGGTTGGCGAATAACAACCGCATTGCACCACCTGTTTTTATCAGTCGCAAAGGTGGAGCATAGAGTTGGTATTCAAGGTGATTCTTGTCCTTGAGGCTGTCGCTCCCTATTATCTCCAAGCGGATCCATGAGATCGCAAAGACGGTGACCCTCTTCACCTCCACGGAAGTGTCTTTGCCTTGTTTGAACGGCTCGCAACGCCCTCACCTCCTCATCCGTATTTCTCGCCTTGCCCTACACTCCACCCGCCAATGGATCACCCTCCTTCTGAGCATCTCCGCTGCCAGATTTAATTTCACCATGCCGTCCGATGGGATTCACATAAGTGCTTCAGTCAACGGTTTGAGACTGCTGTAACTCTGGAGAGTCAGTGAGCAACGGCATGCTCATGTTGGTTAAAGCAAGTATACGATACCCCTACATGCGTGAGTCTACGACTCCTCAGTGACTGCATCGGATTTGATGCGGGGCATAAAGCTACTTTGAGCTCGAACACGACCAACATCAACGTAGATCAACCCATCTCAATCTTGTTGCTGGTGCAGTTGACGGTGTGTACATGTATATTCGGAATGTCTGCTGCCCTAGCCCGGATCGACTGTCATGACATGCTACGGAAACATATGCATTATTGATTATTATTATCGAAGTATGTTGACTGCATCTACTAATATAGGTTTGAAACTGATCAAGTCGAAATGGCTCGGCTAGACCTCTTTCGAACCACTTCGCCCTTGAGGTAGAAGACGTATGGGATGGGAAGGATGAGACACGAAACAAGAGCGAGGAACAGCATTCCGTATTGGAATTTGAGGTTGTTCTGAAGATATATAAGCGGTGAACAGACATGGATGAGGTTTCAACTTACCAAGAGCTGGGTGATCCAGAGTGGTACGCTAGCACCGACCAGAGAACGCATAAGTGTTTTGGCTGCGATAGCAGATGCAGCGACATTCGCATAGCTGTCTACGATGTACTATTAAAGGGAAGATTCGGTCAGCGAATAGGAAATGAAGAAGGTAGTTGGGGTGTGGGCTTACAGAGTTGGCGGAAATGTATACGGAAACCATGCTAAAACCGAAGAGGGCACCACCGACCATCATACCCATCCAGTGCACATGTGCGTATGCACCGGTGAATGCGATGATGAAAAGAGAAATCGGGAGAGTACTGCGAAGGAGGACGACCGTCAGCTTGGTGTTGCAGGAAGAGAGATTGTCAACTTACATGGAACCAAGCATCATGGGGTACAGTCTAGATTCGGGATGACCGGGTTTTCGAGCGTAAAGACGTTCTTGTATAGGCATCAAGGCAAGGGCTATCATGATACCGACCTGGACAAATTAGCTCGCTTCAACAAATGCACTGGAATCATTGACTCACAATGATACTGAGGAATGACACGCCGGTCATGCCCATACTCCAACCTCGAATCTGCTCAAAGGCAATTGGGAATGCGAAGAAGGTAGCGTATAAGAGCGCGTAGACGAAACTCAGGTAGAAACTCATGAAGAGCACGATAGGTTCCAAGAACATGAGGATGAATGGTCGGATCATTGCGACTTTCAAGGTCTCCTTGAGGGGCACTGCGGTCCTCTGGTGAGCGGTCTGGTAGACGTCGGTCTTGTTCTCCTTGTTGAGGCGTGCGGCTTTCCGACGAAGAATTACTGGGGCGAGCGTTTCGGGCATAAGGAGAGTGAGGACAAAGACGACTCCGACCAAGATGAAGAGAACCCAGTAGATCCAGCGCCATTGACCCGTCTTTTGAGCGATCCAACCTCCAAATAATGGTCCCAGACAAGGTCCCATGCTAAGTGAAACTCTGTCAGTATAGAACAGATGGGCTCAGGTAGTCGTGCCACTTACAAAATCATACTACTGAATATTGCCATGGGTACGCCTCGTTCTTCAACAGACCAGATGTCTGAAATGGTACCACCGACATTTGTCATGGGGGCTGATGAAGCAATACCAGCAATCTGCGAGCGAAATCAGTATGATGTGCAATGAGCGAATAATATAAAACGTACCATACGACCTGCAAGCATGGTGGCGATGTTTGGCGCAAGTGCCGAAGGCAAGGTGAAGATGAAATAGAAGAAGATAGAGATACAGTAAATTGGCTTTCGACCGAGAACCTCGGAAACTAAGAGATGTTAGTTTTATGATCCGATCGATATGATGTAAAGGTATAAACAGCCAACTCACGCGGGGCAAAGAGTAGTGGACCAACACCGAAGCCAACAACAAAGAGGGTGATGGTCAGGTAAATCGCCTCATCTGAAACGTGGAGGCCCCTGGCAGCGCCTGCCAAGTCGCCTGTTGGCATGGCTGAACCCAAGGCAACGGTAAGACAAAGAGCAGATGTTGACATTGTTGTGAGCCTAGGCTCGTTAGAGGATTGTACATGCAAGCGAGATAGAGATGCACTAACCATTTCTTTCCCTTCGTCCATTCTTTTGGATTCTCTCCTTTCCCTGCTTCGAATTCGACTAGAATCTTGCCATCATGTCCCTTCTCAACGTCCCTGTGGACACGGGTGGATGCTCTGCTATGGCTTCGTACGATAGAGGGTTCGCTGAAAGGAGTATCATCGAGATCTCCTGGTACTTCGTGGTCTCCATCGTCAAAGCTTTCTTCTTCGACGTCACTGAAAATTGGGGGACGTGCAAACTCGGCTTCAATTGGTTCAGGCATTATGCAGTAGTAAAAAGCTTGGGATGGCGAATGTAGATTCTCAGTATTGTAAGTAGATGGGGATCAGAATGCTTGAACTCGTTCATATAGCTCTAGAGTCATGGAAAAATGTGAGAAAACACATCAGCAGTATCACCTCATCCGGGAAACGATCTAGGCCATGGGGTTAAACGTCTAGACCCATTAGATCTGTCATAACTGAACCGACAGAGGAAAACTCAGATTTATAGTAGTGGTGAAAGGTAAATTGTACTTCAGTGGCGTCGTATCGTCCGTCGACTACCGCGCTCCATCCAAAGTTCATGTACGGCCGAGGACGGATACGGCGATCCCGCCGCCACGAATCAGATAATACCGCGTAAGAAATGATATCGCCGAAGTGGTGATAAAAGGTTTCCCACGGTAGTAGGAACCGGCACTTTGGTCCGAAGATGTTCCGGACCCAATCTTATCGGTGGAGTGTAGATCCCACCCGAAAGAATCGAAGCCATCTCAGGGGCAGACGAGGCGTTGAATGTCGAACTACTTTGAGATAGGCGGAGTTTTCGACCCGACGACCCGTAAGAGAACAGATGCACTAATCTCCTTATCTCTCGCTAGTCGTGTGAGGCCTATATAGACTGACCAGCATGAACAGTCTTGGTGCTTCTTCCTCGTTGTAATTCTATTGGTATTGGTGTTGATTGTATTGTGCATCATGAAGGTTCCTTCTATTGATACTGATCTTCTGAAGAAACGAGTGACCACTACCAAGGCCTGGAAATTGCCTAAAGAAGAGAGTTGTATCGCTCCTGACAATGTGTGGACCAACAAGGGTGGGTCATTCGTTGTCGATATCGTATGGTGGCTGATTGTATCGTGTGACAGATTTGGACCCTACTCCGCCAGAGTACCGACGATGGACCGCTTGGACTTTCTTTGCTTGTGAGTCTCTGCCTCCTTCTCGTAACGGTACAATGCTTACAAAATCGCAGACTGGGTATCTGATCTGATCAATCCTGGTCAGTCATCGTTGAGCTCCTCGTCGCAGACGATCTGATTCCCTACAGGCTCTTTTGCCGGCGCGGCTTCCTATGTGACACTGGGATTGACTTGGTGGGAGTCTCTGTAAGTATCTACAAAGATGACAGTTCTGTATAATCATTAACAATCTTCGTTCCCTTACAGACTTGCTATTCTCGTTGGCAATTTCCTTGTCGGTCTCGTTATCACCTCCAACGGGTAAGTCTCAATGATTGCATGTTACTTAAAGACCAAACATGTGCTGATTAAGATGCAGCTTCATTGGTGCAACAGTAGGCGGCCTTATTCTTCGCTTGTTACAGAGATTCTAATTCTATGGCTAGGTTCACGTGCCGTTCGCAGTCTCGTCGCGATCTGTCTTTGGTTATTGGGGTTCTAAATTCGTCATCTTCTCTCGAATGGTGATTGCATGTTTCTGGCTGAGTATCAATTCCTGGAGGTGAGTGTCGGTCCTTGCTTCATACGGCATTGTGTGTGTTTGATTTGTCTCACTGACATGGGTGGCAGTGGCGGCGTTTTTGTGGGTTTGATGATCCAAGCTATCTGGCCACAATATGCGAACCTCAAGAACAGCGTGCCCGCTTCCGTTGGTGCTACTTCACAAGACTTCCTCAGCTTCTTCCTGTTTTGGTTTGTTCTTCCAATCCATTCTTTTTGGCTGGCAGCTTATCAAGCGGAATCAAGGTTGATGCAGATCCCTTTCATCCTTATTCATCCATCCAAGATGGCTTGGGTATTCAACGTCAAGGCTGTCGCTGTACCTTTCACAGCCCTCGGCACGCTCATCTGGGCTGTCAAGACTGCTGGACCTCATGCGTCAGAGTATCTGACTCATCCTGTGAACCGTGCTGCTGGTGGTCTTCCGCGATTCACCCTGTTTTGTCTTGCCGTCACATCGTGCCAAGGAACTTGGTCTACCTTGAGTGAGTCCCGAGCCTTATCATTGAGCTGTGGACACTGATTCGTGTGTTTCTGTTCAAAGGTCTCAACATCAGTGATTTTTCACGATACTGCAAGTCGCCTAAATCGGTCTTGATTCAAGTCTTCGCTGTTCCGTTCATCTCAAGCATAATGAGTATATTCGGTAGTATTTGCGCGGCATGTCTAGAGCCCATTTATCATGTAGAGCTGTACCAGCCATACCAAATCAATGTGCGTGTCTGGAATATCAATCAACGACACAAATAGCTGATCATATATAGGCACTCTGGGGCGGTTCCGCGGGTGGCCGTGCTGCCATGTTCATCGCCAGCTTTGTCTGGGCAATGGCTAACGTCACTACCAACATGTCAGTCCTTTCCTGATTGTTGATCAAGCACGATGACTGACTGTGATCACAGCACTGCCAACTCGATCTCTGCTGCCAATGACATGACATCTCTCGCTCCCAAGTATATCAATATCAAGCGAGGTCAATTCATCGGACTGACCGTCGGTGTGTTTGGTTTCGCTCCTTGGAAGGTACTCGCGACAGCCTCAAACATGGTGGGTTCCCGGACATTCCCTATACTATTTGACGAAACTGGTCACTGAATATTGGTTTGCCCAGGTCTCGTTCATGGCTTCCTACTCTATCGTTCTTGCACCGATTGCCATGCTGCTGTCGGTCGACTTTTGGATTGTAAAGAAATCTAAAATCAACATTTACGAACTGTACAAACCAGATGGTATCTACCGATTCACAAAGGGATGGAACTGGCGAGCGTATATCGCTTTAGCCTGTGCGATAGGTCCAAACATGCCAGGAATGGTCAACGCTATCAACTCGAACATCGACATTGGCAACGTTCATTACCTCTACATGTTGTCGAACTGTGTTGGTTGGACCAGTGAGTCCCAATAAGGGTTCTGTAGCAAACAGACGCTGATAAGATCGACAGTTGCGACCGCGGTATACCTTACACTCAACTACTTTTTCCCGCACCAAGAGAGTCAGGTCACTGTGCCTGTACACGATATGTTCGACTCGGGCTACATTGTTGGATCGGAAACTCAGGAACAGGACGAGTCTGAGAAGGAGAAAGATGGACCCTTGGAGAGGATCGAGCCTGTTGAGCTCAGCGCGTAAGCGTAAGCGGATAAATGTAGTATCGTTGTGCACTGCATCTTTTGTGAAAGTCAGGAGGGAGGCCAATCAGAGCGGTGTTGAGGGTATGAGTAGTGGAGGTCGTTGTACTGGGAAGGTTATCAACCAAAAGATATCTATCAGTTGTTTAGTTAATGGGTTGTTCTTGAATTTGTTCAGTGGTTATAGGTTGTTTTTGAGTTGTTTAGTGGTTGAAATACGTCGTTCTAGGTTTCTTTAGTAGTGGTGCGATTAAGATGAATAAGTGGACACCTTTGCACTGTAAAGCTTGATGTTGATCTGTACAGGAGAGCCGCAAATCGCTGATCCATCAGGAGAACATATCAATGGAGAGAGCTGCGGCGAGTGATTTATAATCGCGTGACATTCAGTGACGTGGAAGGCGGTCTCACTTTCAATAAGGTTTCCCACCACCTCGCGCCGATTCTGGAAAGCCGTTTCATAGGTTATTGATCACACTATATATATATCTCTTCATTTTCATCAAATCGACAGACAGAGAGAGTCAAATCAAAGATGAAGGTGTCAACTCTTAGCCTGTTTGGCGCACTTACCACGCTGGTCGGGGTGTTCGCTAGTGATGTGGTTGATCTTACCTCTGGAAACTTCAAGAATGAGGTCTTGGGCGAGGATCTTGCTTTAGTCGAGTGAGTTGCCGTGGTCATTCATAACCGAGACGTACGAAGAGAAGGGAACAGCAGTGTCTCTTGGTGTCTAGAAATGGCTTGCAAAAGAGAAAGAAAGGATAGTTTGCTGACTGCTTGATAACCAGGTTCTTTGCTCCTTGTATGTCTCTATTTCTTTCCTCTTCAAATCGTGATTACTCAGCTGACGCTCTGACAGGGTGCGGACATTGCAAGAAGTGAGCTTTGGCTTTCTCTCATCGTAGTGCACGAGCTTAAAAGCTGACGACCATTCACAGCCTTGCGCCGCATTACGAAGAAGCAGCGACTGAGCTCAAGTCCAAGAAGAAGATTAAGCTTGCCAAGGTATGTCGTAGATACGTTGCTCAGCGGCGCTGATTGGGCCAGGTTGACTGCACGGAAAACCAAGCTCTCTGCGGAGAATACGGTGTGAATGGATATCCTACACTCAAGGTCTTCAGGAATGGGGAGCCGACCGATTATACTGGACCCAGAAAGGCGGATGGAATCATCAGTTACATGGTCAAGTGAGTTATTCTACTAAAATACACGACTTATGACGACAAGCTGATTCTCATTCAACAGGCAGAGTCTACCAGCCGTCACCGATGTGACACCGGGTTCTCACGACGAATTCATCAAGTCTGACAAGGTGTAAGTCGGCTTTCGTTACTCTGCCCTCTTTCTCAGTAAAGTATTCCCCACGCTGACGAGTTCCAGTGTGCTGGTGGCGTATGGAAACCCGACTATTCCCATTCCCGACGCATTCAGAGAATACGCCGAAATTGCTCGAGACTCGTATCTATTCGGTGCCTACACCTCGTCTCCACCTCCAGAGATTCCCGAGACTCCCGGTCTTCCCGCCATTGTGCTGTACAAATCGTTCGATGAGGGACACGCCGTTTTCCGTGATTCCGACGTCACTGTCGAATCTCTGACTGAATTCGTTCGAGCCAACTCGGTTCCACTCATGGACGAGATTTCGCCCGAAAACTTCGGTGCATATGCCGAACAAGGTCTACCTATCGCATACCTCTTTATCGAACCTGAAGATACAACTACCCTACACACTCTAGTGGACGCATTGACTCCTGTCGCGAAAGAACTCAAGGGCAAGGTCAACTTTGTGTATATCGACGCAGTGAAATTCATCGATCATGGTAAATCACTCAACCTTCCAGGAGATTCTTGGCCAGCCTTTGTCGTTCAGGATCTTGCGGCTCAAACTAAATACCCATTGACTGGTACGGTTTCCGCCAAAGCCATCACAGAGTTTATGAACAAATTTATCGCTGGCGAAATCGCGCCTTCTATAAAGTCGGAGCCTATCCCAGAGATCCAGGAGGAATCAGTCTACCACCTCGTTGCGGATGACTGGGAGAACCTGTTTGGTCAGGACGACAAGGATATCTTTGCAGAGTTCTTCGCTCCTTGGTGTGGACATTGTCGTGAGTTGACTAGAACATCACCTGGTGGTTTCATAATTGCTAACACGAGATTAAGAGCGACTTGCTCCGATCTGGGAGACGTTAGGTGACAAGTACAAGGGTCAGAATGTGATCATGTACGTTTTTTTCTAACTGCTCATAAATCCCCTCATTGATTCATCGCTAAACAGTCTCTGCTTTATTTTAGCGCTCAAATGGACGCGACACTCAACGATGTTCCTCCCGTTGCTCCGTTCAGAGTCGCAGGCTTCCCAACCCTCAAATTCCGTCCCGCAGGCACCACTGAATTCGTCGACTACAATGGCGATCGTTCGCTCGATAGCCTTGAAGAGTTCGTAGAGAGCAATCGACGCTCAAAAGCCCCCTCGGGCAATACCACTGCCCATGACGACGACGACGACGACGAAGATGAAGAGGAGTTTGAAGAAGATGTTCCAGAACATGACGAGCTCTAAAGCTCAAGATCAAGATTCAAGATTCGATATACGATCAGTGTGGACAAATAGTTACGATATACTGTATCTTAAAGCAGAGCCTAGAATTGACCAGGCCAGTTATGCATCTTGAGATTACTTGAAAAGATATGATAGTAACGCTGTTGGCATTTACAAAGCAAACAAAGACTGTGTTTTTTTGTACATGTTCATTCAATACTCACAATGCTAGGATCGCTCTTTTCCAACAGTACTTGATGGATCTTATTCATTTCTCTTTCTCTGTCTCTTTCCTTACAAATCCATCCGGCTATACCTACACATACTTTATTTACATTTTACACTTATACTTTTCTCCCTTTGTTTCTTATCTCCATTAACCCAGACCTCAAGTTTTCAACTTTCATTTTATACAGCGAGATCTTCGAGATGATCTTGGTGCAAGTGATCTTTATCCTTTTCAAGGGCACTTCTACTGTATCCATCGACGGCTGGCATACTCCTGACATTCGTATCGCCGAATAAAAGACCTGAAAGAAGGGGGGAAAGAACGTCAGTGACATAGCTCATAACCCAATCGCTCTTTATTAGGGAAAGAGATAGAGATAGAAGATAGTGGGTAGGAATCAAGTATGAAAGAGAGATGAAATAAAACGAGTGCCAAGCCAAAACTTACCAATCTCCTCTAAAGTCTTGTTCTTTGTCTCGGGGAAGAGGAAGTAACTTAGTACTGCGTTGGAAGCATTACAAGCAGTGTATACGAGGAAGTATTTCCAACCGATGTTTGAGAATCCATAAGGGGTGACTTGAGCAATGATGACGTTATTGGCCTAGCAAATCGACGTGATCAGCGAACTTCAAGATAGAAACCTATGGAAATATGGAAGGATATGTGAATGACGGTTTACTTACCCAGTTTGAAGCGGTGGATACTGAAGCACCTAGAGCTCTGATATTCATAGGGAAAATTTCACTCTGATAGATCCATGATACCGGACCGAAACTCCATGAGAAGGCCAAGGAGAACATGAATACTGCTGCGATACCTGCGATACCCATTGATTTGCTCTTGAAAGTTGGGTCGGAGAATGGTTCGTTGGTTCCCGTTTGCCATGCCATTATGATGGATAAAAACACGGCACCGATGATGAGTGGCCAACGACGACCGATTCGATCAACTGAACGAGTATGGTATCAGCGAGAGGTACGAGCAGGGTGAGCAGTGGAGTGGTGTGGTGGCAATTGAACTTACCGATGAAGGTGATGAAGACGAAAGTACAGACAAGACCCCATGCACCTTGAATACCGTTGATGAGCAACGTTTGAGAGCCCTGTATACGATGTTAGAGGACACGAGTACGTGGTCTGGTCTGTAGTGGACGTACACCAAAGCCAAGAGCAGCATAGATAGTAGGACCATAGTAGTTGTTGACGTTGACGCCTATCACAAGTGTCAGTTGAGTCGAAAACAGCAGCTTCTAATTGCGAGTACGAAGCGTGAGGTAACGTACCGGTCCATTGACACATGGCTTGTACGAGACAACCACAGAGGGTTCGGTGGATATTCGGTTTGTTTGAGATCAAGTCCTTGTACGAAGTCTTCAAATTTTGGTTCTCTAACCAGCCCATCAGCGTCCACCATATCTATAGGGTTGAAAATGCAGCGGGCAAGAATCATATTAGGTTGTGAGACTCACCCCACTCAATCTGATTAAGAATCTCTGCAAACTCAGCCTCGACGACCTCGATCTTCGCCGAAGCTCGACCACCATGTAATCGAATGAGGGTATTTCGAGCCTCTTCATGTCGTCCTTTCTTGGCCAGCCATCGTGGCGAGTACGGCAAGAAGAACATTCCACTGAGCCGCAGATGAGCCAAGTGCATCCTGAAGGAGAAGGCAGACGGTAGGAAGTGGGAGCGAAGAGCGCTTACGTGAGTAGCATAACACCAGGGATGATCTGGATTCCAAGTGGGACTCTGAATTGACCAGTACCATTGATGAAACCACAACCGTAACCGACCCTGTTAAGATGGGTCAGTACCTTGATTCAGACATTCATATGAAAAGAGAAGTACCAGTTGGCAACAAAGAACCCGAACGAGATCATGAGTTGAGTGGTACCTTGACAGGATTAGATCTAGCGGACCAATGTTCCTTCTGTTCAGGGCAGCATAACTTACCTGACAAGAGACCTCGAGCGTGAGGCGGAGAGATTTCAGCCTACCCTTCGTTAGCCATAAAAATCAGACTAGGAGGAGCTGACCAAGGAAAGATGGGTAAAATGAGGGAACCAAGCGAAAACTCACTTGGTACATTGGTACGATCATACTGAGTACACCGATAGAGAAACCAGCGATAAGACGTCCGACAATGAGCATAGCTACATTGACAGCTGCAGTTTGTAGTGTGCATCCAACGATAGCGATTAAACTACCCATTTGGATCGTACGTTTTCGACCTATAAGGTCTGCTGTCTGACCAGCAAGCAGTGCACCGAAGACTGTACGGTCATCCGGTCATTAGCAGCGTTTCGCTTCTTTCCGCAGAGACGGGAAAGTGGGGCAAACGAAGGCGAGAGGAGGGGAACAAGACGGGCAGAAGAACTAAGAGGTATACTCACAGGCACCTCCTGCAAAGACCGACACGATGGCACCGATGATGTTTTGCTTTGGTTCATTGAAATAGGAATGAAAGTGTGTATAGTTTGCCGAGATGACCGACTGCGAAAAAGTGACATCAGTACGAGAAGATTGTGACATGATCAATACAGCAGTCTAAAGTGGCGATTGTTGAGCCAGAGACGGCAGGAAATACAACATACAGAAATGATACCACTGTCATACTGCGCATCGAGTCAGCAAAAGTGAAGAGCGGGTTGGCCAAATTACTCACTCCGAAGAGGAAAGATCCAATAGCTGCGAAACTACGAAGGTGTCAGCGATGGCATCTTTGGCAGTAGGGGTTTAAGCTCACACAGCAGCGACATAATTGATGAGTGATGGTTTGGTATTGATGACTCTATCGTGAGCAGCTGACGAGGCCATAGGAGCAATATAGTCTGGCATCTTGGTGGGTTGGTGATTTCTATTCCCTTGACAAACAAGACAAGAGTCGAGATGAAGATAATCGACCAGCAGAACAAAGAGGTAAGCGGCGATGCTTGACGAGAATCAAGATGAGATTCCTATATGGCCCGGTTCCGCCGTCGAATGTAGACAAGAAGACACGGGTGACGAAGTGACGAGATCCCAAGAAGGAAGAAGGACAGAGAAGGATGGAAATACCCCGTTCACCCCGCCCGCAACCAAAGTACCGCACACACAAGTGCCGGAAAACCGGCTACCTGCTGTACTTGTGACACAAAAAACTCACCGACAAGCCCCCAAACGCCCCTGGGTTCTTGCGAATGAATCTATCTTGGCGTTTGAAGTATGCAAGCTTTGGGAAAAAAAGGTACGAAACAGGAGGAGGGTAGTAGCCGAAATGACGGACCAGGAGTTACGTACTCCTTTCAATGTCGTAGCCGCGGCGGCGCCCCATGGGATTACTCAAAAACACGAGGGGTGGGGGAAAGGAAAGTAGTCATTTGCTGACCGAAGAATAACGCCGCCTAGGCGCTTTGCCTCTCCGCCAGGTACGATGTCATGTAGCTAATGCTTTCTGATCGGCATGATTGTTCTTAGACTATTTGGGCTTTAGGAAGATCTTCGGTAGATATCGATTGGGGCGGATAATCGGTTGTAAACGGTGTATATTGAGAGTCTAGTCCAGAGTGGCGTCGGGGGGAAACTTCGTGCAAGGTCTAGAGTGTAGATGTGTCTAATCCAAGTACGGCGTGGATGTGACCAGTCCAGGGGTGTTATTATCGTTTCTCGGGACAATATCGCACCATTAAGAAGGTATATTTTGAGCCAAGCGTGTTCCTGCGCAGGTGTATTTCGTGATAAACATACCGTGAGTACCGGCGATACCTTGCGGAGATGCCTGTGTTGGTTGAATGGGTATTCCGAGGATAAACCACAACATAAATAGCTGCCCACATGTGTGTTGTGTGTGTGTGTGTGTGGTCGTGGTTTTGTACACTACGACTCCGTCGTTAGCCGGGTGCGTGTCTTGTACCCTCCCCATCCCACCCTTGTCTCGAATGTATTTGTTTCCACTACCTGCCCCCCTTCAAACACCTTCTCTCTTTGGGTATGGGTTTGTTTGCATCTGCGATGGAGATGCATTCACTATAGACTACTTCTTACATTGACCCCGATCAGAGCAGCCACACCAACTCGCCTGCACAACCAGCCTACAATCGTCTTTCAACCCAGATCCAAATCATACGCTAGTGTATTCCTCGATCCCGTGCTCGACACTCAAATTTCCACACCTCGTGATTTTGAGTACTGGTGATGGCTGTAGATAGCCCAAAACATCCAAATTACCACAAAAGCCTTCAAAACATTCTCTACAAAACAATTACATTAGCTACATTTATCTTTCTCGGTCCGCCCCCTATTCCCTCTCTCTTCTCCTGTCTCTATCTCTGTGTGTTGTCTACAATGAACTCACTAAGATGCCACAATGTTTCACAAGTATCATTCAGCTCCCATCTTCTTTTTGCTAATCTACGAGAAACGACTCGATTGACTCTACTTATTTTTGGACTTGAAGATGAAGAAGGAGTAATGAACGTCGATTCTATATCGGTATTGGATTGCGAAGTTGAAGTCGAAGAATGACAGACGACTTTAACTCGACGCTTTTCACGTGATATTCGAATTGATTCACGATATCCATCTACGCAGCTCTGGAAGAATTTCCCCATATGATCAGCCATGCTACTGTATCTTGACGGAACTTGAGAACTCACCTCCATAGCATCCCACCATGTAAACCCCCTAACACCATCCGTAGAAGCTTTCAATCCCATCATATGACGTTCTTCACGGTTCATTACTGCCCTAGCTAACAACTGCGCGTATCCCTGAGAGGCGAGTTTGAAATGTGATGAAGAAGGTTGACAGGCTATTGACCAGCTTGAAGTTGTTGTTGGAAGAGGTAGTAAGAACCCTGTTTGTTGATGTTGTACTAGATCTCGAGTCCCTTCGGCATCTAGACCTATGATAGGTAGACCGGAAGCTAGTGCTTCTAATACGACTTGACCAAATGTCTGACCATCATCAATATCCAGGAACCGAACCTCCAACCTCCACTACGCAGGAGACGAAAGAGGGGATGAACTACCAGGAAGAAGAAAGAGCGATGAAATGAACAAACCTCGGTAAAAGATGGAAAAGCAAAGACATCTCCTGAAGCATAACATGTCGCAAGCTCTTCTCCACTCCGATGACCCATGAAAATCGCATCGTAGCCACTCTTCGCACAGATGCCTTCCAATTCGGTCCGTGCGGGCCCATCACCCACAAATACAAGTTTAGGCGGTACAGCGCCAGTAGGTAAATAGGTCGGTAAATTCGCGTAGGCAGCTAGAAGGAGATGCAGATTCTTTTCCCATGATCTAAAGAGACAGACGTGTTAGTCTCAATTTCAGTCTAGTCTCAAGTGTGATAGATGGACATTCAACTTACATTCGACCAACGTATAATAGTACAACTCTTTCTGGCAGAGTTGGAGGTATCGACGACACAGGCTCGGTAGCTGCAACCCATGGACTAGCAGGTGGTGTAAGAGGCATACTAGCCCTTCTTCCTTGATAATGCACTCCCGCATCCACTTGCTTTCCCTCCTCAGCACTACTGACACCCCAGCTCGCACCAGTGTGTACAGCACCGACATCAGTGTGTATAGTACCCACACCCCAACTAGCTCGCATTTCGACACTTCGCTTCGACGGTCCGAACTGCGTTAAGTCCACGCCTCTAGGCCACAATCGCACACCAGAGAACGCCTGGGATTCAAGCATGTTGCGCGTCGATGGTGATGGACAGAGAGTCAGCAGCGTCTTGGAGTATAACCATCGTTGGAGTCGCCACATTATAGGTTCCAACCATGACATTCCAAATAATGTTGCGTAAGTGGCGAGATTCCTATGAATTTTACCGTCAATACCAACTGCTTGATGAATGGAATAAGACGATTATTTACGTGTGATAAGATGCGACAACGGCGCCTGCGATTCCTGCTCCGAGAGCTGGTCCTTCTTCTGCGACCCAATCCCTGCCAAGTCAGTCCAGGTTGTCTAAACAGGCGAGGGCTCACTCTCCGGCCCAGCCTAGCTCCATAGCCATTAGAGTCTGTGCTCCAAGCCAGATGGGATCCACAAAATGTACAACGTCCGGTTGCTATCCATAAGTCTGACATTTCATCAATCATTCAAAAAGAAAAACATATGCTCACGAAATCTCTTATCGTACGCATAAACTTTGGACGGAGAAAATTGAGCTATCACCGTCAGTTAGTGCGCGTCATACAGGCAACTCGGGAGGTCCGCATGATAATTTACCTTGAGACCAGGATAGACTACGAGCGGTACACCTGTTGTGCCTACTAGTGGATGCCCAGCATATGTCTCACGGTCCGAAGTAGGTCCAAGGAGCATACATTCATGTCCCTCTTTCCTGAGATGTTCAAGTAACCTCGCCAATGTCCTTGTAACACCATCTACCTTCGGTAAAAAGTTTTCTAAGCTAATTGAGTATTGACCTAACCATCTTATTCCAACCACCTATAGAAAGACTCACCAGTAACAATAACAATACGTAATCCTCTTCTGCCTCTACTAGAAGATATCCATTCTTCCCTTACGTCTTTTTCTTCAGGACTCATCCCTGCTTTCCAATAATATCGCTCAGACTCATCTTTGATTTCTCCATTGTCAGATTCCATTTGGGACATCATAGCGGCGGGTAGGTCGAAGTCTGGCATGACTGATTCGATTGGTGGAGGCAACGAGAGGAATTCAGGGCTCTCTTCTGGTGTTGAGGGAAGCGCTGACGTTCGAGGAGATCGTGTTCTCAGTTTGGATGCTGAGGGCCGGGCGGAAGTGAAGGGTGATGAGGGCGTAAGGGGCGGTGTGAGGGGATTGACGGTGTACATATTGGATAGTCACAGTATGCGCCTTCTAGGGAAATACAATAGGTAGTTGGTAGTCGGTGTGAGATCCAACAAGATATGACTTGAAGATGTAGTCGGTATGAGATCAACGATACGGCTTGAATGATGTTGTCGGGTTATGATCGACGAAGACACGGAATAAAGATCGATATGGCGATGTAGTCGCAAAGACTACCAGAGTCGTATATCGCCTTGATGTAGCGGAGGATCAGATACGGTTCGTTTGTACACACTATAGACAGAAGTACCACAGACACAAGCACAAAGAAGGAGAGCTTGTTGCCACCAGGACGATCAAATTCAACAACACCGTGATTGTCGGGAAATGTTTAGAAGAACAATCATCACGTACACTCTTCATTTCACCTGTAGGTTTTATTTTCTTCTACTCCACACTTGGGGCGCATTAGCACAGAATGAACAGCAAACACAATGGGACTCGTGATGTCAACAATTGATGTCCAGGGCCACGTTCGTTGTCTTGACCGCGACCAGTTATGAGTATTTTTGGTCAACAGTGAGCCTTACACCATCCATTTGCGGCAAGCGGGGTAGTATTTGGAGAAATAGCTTCTAACTGGAGCCGATTAGCCCAAGTATCTGACGTCTCACGTCTGCTGATCCTACAAACGTGGATAATCGGGAAACGCACGAACGTGTCTGAAGACGCCTCACCGAAAAGACAGACACGTCGCGTCTCACTAAACGGGAGGACCGGTTAAAACAGCTGTGATGCCACGCTCGGGAAATCATTTGGCCCAAAGTGGTAATGCTTAAACTCCGTACCCTGAATTTAGCCCAAACTGCTGTGAGACGGGGTTGTTAACAAAAGCAGCACCCCCCTTCCTTCTCTTCTTTTCTCTTTACCACGTCTTCTTCAACAATCATACATCAACCACTACAATCCAAGCGCCTTCTTCTCTTTACTGCCTCTGGCTTTGACCTCTTAGGTCCCCTTCCGTGTCATCAAACGCTCTAGACTATTATTCACAGACCGTTCAAAATGTTCTTTACCGTCTAAGTTCCCTTCCCCAGGAAGAAACCCATCGTCCTCCTAGACGATACTTTAACAAGTTCAACCCCCCCAAGTCCCCTTTTGAACCCCCCAAGGTTCACTTAAACCCCGCCCAACATGGCGTCCCAACCACCCCAGTACAACCTCGCCTCGTGCACACAGACTCCCTGTCCAACTTCCGCCCAAGCCCTAGGATCTCGCGAACCGCGTTGTCCAACCCAACTCCCTCTCTTACACGCCCTAACTTAATAGGGCTCCAAAAGCCTACGGGCATACAACCAGACAGGTGAGTCGCCCTTTCATCCACTGCATAACCACTGGCATCTGTTGACTAATGATGTGCAGCTCAAGCGTCGGTTCGTCATCACTACTACAACTTCCATCAAGACTTCCTCCTTTACCGTCAATTCGACGCGTCTCTTCTTCGCCTGTATCTCACACATCTAGCGACATACAAAAGACTTCAACTAGTCATCCGAGCTTCTCTCAGGCACAAATGTCGTTTGTTTCCAACTTTTACGCTCACACCTTTGCTGCCCTCAGCACCGGTGAAGAACTCAGCCTCAACCCCATGTCAACTGCAGAGTCTGAGTTCTGCGGCTTTCTCAACTTTGACGGCGAGGAGCCCAACCAAGTCGGTGAGTGCATTTCAACAACATGTTCCAGCATGTGCTAATTCCTGCAGACGACTTGCTACCTACCGCTGTCGCCAACTCTCCCAGCGGTCAGTCCTCGTCCACCGAAAACTCGGCGGACTTGGACAACGCTTCGTTCACTCCCCCCGTCATGCCCATCGACCACAAGGACCCCTTCACTTACAGTGCTCCTTCATTGGATGACTACTCGTTCGTGCCCTTCACCAACCAACCTGACCCAGCCATGGGTTCTGACCCGACAATGCTCGCAACTTTCGGTGAAGCCTTCTCCCAGACTGCTGCGAACACTACCGTCTCCCCGGCCGATCTTGGCTTCCTGAACGCTACCGACTTCTTCAACTTTTCTCAACCCGCTCCAGCGCAGACGCGTACTGTCAACGAGCTGTACGCCGACCTGGCAGCGAGTCTAGGCGAATCTTTTACCGACGAATCTCCTGTCGCTGGAACGGTTGCGCCTGCCTCTCTTGTCTCTTCTCCCGCTCCTTTCATGAAGCGCAAATTCTCTGAGTCTTCGGCGGCGTCCGACCCCGACCCTCCCTCGAAGAGGAAGGTTGGGCGTCCTAAGGGTAGCACCAACTGCAAGTCCAAGTCGAAATCCAAGTCGGCATCCCCTACTCAACCCTCTACCGCGCTCCCTGTGCACGGGTCCCTCGACCCTCAGATTCCCGAGCAAGGTTCCATCTATGTCCCCAATGCTACATGGCAAGCCGATGAGGCTGGTCTCGGGCTCAAGTACGACCCTGTCACCAACGACCCTATCTTCCCTGCCGTGGGACAATCGTCCGTAGCTGTAGCCGGCAAGTTTGGTGGCATCAACTGTCTGACTGCTACCGGTTTCGACATTGACGAAGCCAACAAGTATGTCAAGGCTGAGGAAGATGGTATACTCAAGGGCCCTCTGCAGCGCTTCTGGGAGGCCATTAGGCTCTGGATCAACGCTTCGGAAGACCAAGTCGGCCGCATGGATTCGGCCGGTAACGTCATTCGAAAACTTGACCCGGCACTCTACAAGACTGCACGTGCTTATTGCTGCAAGGTTTACGCTGAGCGCAAGGCAAGTGCCGATGTTGTCCGTGCAAAGAGGCAGCAGGAGAAGGTCGAGAAGGAGTTACGGGAAAAGGAGATTGCCGAGCTCAAGGCGGAGAACGCGGCGCTCAAGGCTCAGGTCGCGCGTCTCATGTCTCGAGCCTCGTTCTAAGGTTGTCTATATGGGATGTGTTCGTAATTGTTTGTTCGTGTTTGATTTTGATTTTGATTTTTTTTCTCGTTTTATATTCGTATCACCCTCCTCCCCTTTCTCCATCCGTCCAACCACACTATTCGTTTTCGCTTTCGTTTCACAGTGATTCTTCTTAGTAGCAACGGTCATGCAGAAGTAATATGTGCAGAGAAGTAATATGTGCAGATCGTATGAGCTTGCTCGAATGTTTTGTCAAAAAGGATGCATCAAACTCACACGAAGATGATGGGATATGTGAATTCAGGGTTCAGGATCGTGGTACCTCCCTCCACCGGGAGGTTCGGCCGGTGGCCACTGGCGCGTCGCATTCTCATATCTATCTGATTCATCTTGGATCCTTATCATCTTTTGCTCTGTCAAGCAAGATGCGATTTCCCGCTCCATTTGGGTATAGCGACAACCGTGCGTCTCCCAATCCTAATCAACCATCTAGTTTTCCAGACATCATGAGAGCCAGTGCGGAAGATGGAGTTCACTGTCCTAAGGAAGGTATCTGGAGTCGTTCTCCCAAGGGCGATATCGATACTGCCGGAAGTGATGAAAGATACCGTTATGCTTCAGAGGGCGATGCGAGGCTCAAGGATGTCCTTGAGGGACTGAGAAGTGGGAGTCGATGGAGTTATGTTTGGGATTCTGGGGTGGATAATCCTAGAAAAGGTATGTTCCGATATAGACCTGAGAGGAGTCGGACTGTTAATTTACGCTATGTTCTGGGAACTTTGAGCTGATATGATGAAATTAGGACAAGGTGTCGACGATGGAGGAGATAACAAGTCCAACGGGGTATTGGGTAGTCATGCCAGAACCAACAGTGTATTCGCGTATAGGAAAGGATACCATGACGCTACAATCGATCAGGCAGGATACATTGACGAAGCGACATCTACTACTCCACGCCATCTCATCACGAGATCAGTATTCAAGCCCAATTCCAACACATCTCCGGCTATACCTTTCCCACTTCAAGATCTGGCCAAATCACACCCATATACCACCATCGCAACTATCGGCGCTCTATCCACTTTAACCCTCTTGGGATCATCTTACTTGACTTATCGACTCACTCGACGAGTTATCCCTTTTTTCAAACAGGTACATAATGGGGCTACATCGGAGATACCGGTCATTGCTAGGCTTGATGAGCTCGAAGCTAGGATGTTGGATAATTTCAGAGCAGCAAGTAGGGATAGGAGAATCGAGTTGCAAGGGTTCAGAAGAGAGATATTAGGCGAGTTGCAGCTTTTACAAGGGAATAAAGAGGTAGGACGCGTGATCAGTTCTCGATCTGGCGCACGTGGATCTACGGGACAAGGAGGTGCTGCTGCAAACGTCGGAGGATCAGGAGGTACTACTGCAAGTGTCGGAGGATCAGGAGGTGGTGGAAAAGGCGCTACTATTCTACCTGGTAGAGTGGCAGTAGAGAATAAAGAACCAACAATCATCAAGAAAGATCCGACAGCTCTATCATCATCCGCACCAATCGCTCCGGCAATGGACGAAGCGCGATTAGCTCAAGTCCTCCGTGGAGCAATCGAGGATGTCCTCGACTCTCGATTTAATACCAACACTAACA
>MCFC01000126.1:0-24909 GCA_002105065.1 Naematelia encephala
GAGCTGAGGGAAGGTCGGATCCTGATATTGTCAGTGACGCCATACCGAGCATCGAGGCAAACGACGCCCAAGGAGGGATCAGTAGTAGCATAACTACACCAAGGACAAGTAGAGCACTTACCGAATCATCGGGCAGGTAGTTTGCTAGGATGTTGATGATGAGAGTTTGGTTGGCGAGACAATGATGGCAGAATATCGACGAAGTCTGGGAAGGGGGTAAATGGGACGAGGAAGGACGCGCTGCATGCCACGACAAATTAGCTCGCCCGTCCTATTATTACCTCGGTGACTCACCTCGAAGAGAAAAAGACCGTTCATTCATGCTTGCATCATGCATTGCCGGCAAGTCGGATAACATCTCGCCTCTCTACGCAGATCAGACCGATCAGGCACTCCCTACGACCCCAGTTCCCCGATCATACTGGTATCATAGAAGCAGTACACACCTCATCACGAATATTCCAACATCCACATCGTTCACAGCGCCAATTCCACCTGGTTCCAGGCTGAGCAATAGCTCGCCCTTTGCCCTTCCTGTCCCCGCTGCTAGACGACGAGCTACCTTGTTGGGGAGGAAGAAGGGAAGCGGACAAGCAGAAGAAGCAGTCGACCGCTTGGGGTCTAGCGGACGAGCGGAGAAATGGCATAGTCAGGCTGTGGGTGGGACATGGAGAGTGGGGGGAAGGAGAGAACGTAGAGTAGCCTCGACATGGTGGAGGTTTGTTTTCTCCTTTTTGGTCCCGCGTCGCGTGGTTTGGGTGGCGAATTTGAAGTACGGGGCCTAAAATAAATGTACGGGACCTAAAACTTATCGGAGATTTAGGCACGTGTAGACCCTGAGGTTGTAACGACTGGGAATCCCGTTTAGGCTTGGCAGGTCCGCCCGTACTGAAAAAGTAGTTCGGTGGAGCTCTTAGTAAATTATTGATTCATCGCGCTAGTGACTTTTTTTTTTTTCTGAGGGAAAATATCGACGGAAACATATTGCTTCTCCGATGCTATCTATTCATGGAATGTGCTGGTAGAATTGTAGCAATTCGTACGGGTGGAGATGGAAAGGTGTTGAAGTTGTAAACTACTGATCTCTCTCGTCTGCGTGATCAGCACAACACACCCAAATCCGACCTCCTCAGCCACCGTCGATTGCTACCGAGAAAGTGACGTCAGAATTTGTTCTTGCCGCTTTTTCTTTCCATTGTTCTGGTTCCGCGTATCAAAAAAAAGTTACACAGCCACCACCTGGTCCTTGGGTATATCATCTTTCTTCGTCTGTTGAATTCCATTCAGCATTCAGTGACGAGAAAGAGAGAGACGGTAGACCCGTACAACAACGACACTGTCACCTGCCTTGCTCACCAAACAAAAGGTCAGGGACGCCTGCATCATCGGTCAAGAGGAGCCAGACGCTGCCGGTATATTGCAATCGAATTACGGACTCGTTCCACCTCGGTCTTTGTTTTGTTGTCTTTACAGCTTGTTTTCCCGACCACCATTTTCTGAATCGAATACAAAAATATTGACACTCTTGAGCCGTCTTTCGATGGCGAGGACCAAGATGCATCAATATCAGAACGAGGCTCAACCTCATAGTCAACCACAACGATGGGCTCCTTTCACACCCTACCTTCCCGGATCAGTGGCGTGGTATGCCGGTACTTTTTGGCGGAGCGAAGCCAATCATCTCAGTGGTCCCCAGGTCGGTGGAGCGGTTAGTACCACTTCCTCCTACTCCTCCCCCACTCTCGGCGCAGACGTACTATATTTTGCTAGACTATCTTTTCTCTTTCTACTTAGCGCTTGTGCTAACTGCGCGTCATTTTCGCGTCATTCAATTAGCCGACTCACAATCTGCATCTTTGGACACCACTTTCATCCACTGCAACCACCTATCCTCATCAACCTCAAATGTATCAACCACAATCATACTACACCCAGCAACCGCCGCCTTACTCGTCATCATCATTTTCTTCCTCGTCGCCGTACACGGGGGGGCCTTCCTTCGGCTCGGGGTCCAGTTACTACAACCCGAGTCAATCTCAGATCCCTATAACCTCGACCCACTCACAACCACCTATCCTGTCTCCTCAGCCATTATCTATGCCAGCAAAACCTCCAGCTCCTTATAGCGGAATCGAGGAAGGCTCCGATTCATCTCCTGAGTCTCAATCGACCGTAACAGCCGGAGACGATAAGCGAGGGAAGGGACGGAACACTATGGACTTCTTCACGGACATGGCGACTGAGTCGAGGAAGGCGATGACAATTGAGAAGGAGACCAGAGAAGCAAGAGACGAAAGCGCATTGAGGTATGAATTGAATGGGAAAAAGGTCTGGAAAGTCGGTGGCGTAGGTATGTGGAGTTACAGTCTGGATGCTCGAGAAGAAGAGGTGAAGCAGAGATTATGGAGAGATTGGGGAGAACAGCATGGGAGGGATGATTGGTTACTTGCTGCGAGGGCGAGAACAGAGGAGTACAATAAACGTCAGCTTCCCTATACGGAATGCTCGTTGACTAGCTGACGCTGCGAAGCGAGTCGTGCTGTTAAACCAGCACTGATGTGGAAACTGGTTGAGAAGGGACAAGACCTACCCAGGGACGCCCTTCCGATCGGAAATGAGGCCGATGGGATGCCACTTTTCTCTGCTAGGGCATGGTGGGAGGGTGGACTTCAGCTCGGCAAGTGAGTATAATAATATATCTTTACTTTTCGAACACGACAGAGTAAATGTTGATGAAAGACATAGGGCTGGCACACATCTGAGTCACCGCGCATCGATCTCTTATGGCGGATCCGAACACAATTTGGAAGTATACGAGGTTCTGTGTGGTCCTCCAGATCCAAGTCTGATCAAATGGATGACGTATCGGCATGGAGAGCATGCAGGTATAGAAGGATGGCAACCTGTTGAAGGAGGGAGGGAGAAAGATGGAACACCAGTACTTCTCGCCAAGGGTGAATATGAGAATGGCGTACATCCGGGCAGTGAGTTCTCCCGTAACAACCAGTCGTGCGAAAAGTGAAGGTCTGGGCTGATGTGGTAGAATGCCTATTGAATGATGATCATGCTTGTGTCGGATGGGGAGGTGGCGAACTTTGGGTTCGACCATTCCAGATCTTGGCCTACTGTTCTCCTAGTAGACGTTGAGGTCGGTGCACGAGTTTTAATCGACCCTCAAGTCAATGGACGAACTCGGTGAAGAGGGAAACGGGGATGGCGGAAGGATGAATCGATGTACAGTACACAATCAAACGGCACGCGTCAATCTGTTTTAGAGCATTACATACGGTACGAGGACGGTGGCAAAACACGAAAATATAGCATTCAGAGTATGAGAGTATACTGTAGCGATACTTGTTCTTTTTTGATTCGACATAGTAGAGAAGAGACCTGACGACAAGCGTCGACGAGAAATTTCAATACATAGCATTTAGCTGTATATCATATTGTTTAGGATATGTACGATATGATATGATATGATATTTTACTGTATGATCACGAGGTGAGGCGATACTTGTTGAGGCGAGATAACAGTCTGTATGATACAAAACTGCTGATTGTATTGTAGTCTACTTGAGGACTGACGATGATACATGACACAATACTGCTGATTGTATTGACGTGATAGTCTCACTCAGCCTTTGAACTTATGATTGAACAGTCCGAAAGGGAGCATGACTTGCGCGTGTGAAAGGTAGAAAGGAAAGGAATCAAAGAGGAAAAGGATGCTCCTGAATGTCCTTTATTCGAGGGGAATTTGGACTGGATTGAATATGGACGGATGGGATAGAGCGAGGTCGAGAACAATGGGAAATTTGGAAGGAATGGGAGAGACTTGATTGAAGGAATTAAGGTAGGGGGATAGGTAGAGGGGGTTACGATTGAGTAGTGTGATTTTCTCATCTGTATTGATGGGTAGTTTCAGTGCAAGTGCCTCTTGGCTTGGATAGGAAAGTCCGGTTAGCACCTACAGCACCGTAAGTTGTTGATTTGGTGTAGGGAATACAGTAGGCTGAGAGGCTTTATAGTAGTCTCATTTTGGGTGTTAACTCTGCTCTTCCTGACTGGACAATATTCGTCTGTCGCTCAGAAGGACTAGTGTAGGACCCAGACAAGTTTGTCTGTCGATTCACGACCTACGACCCACTACCCAAGACCTACGACCTACGACCCATATCCCTAGACCTCAAGGACAAGACTTCGTCCTCGTCCTCATCCTCATCCTCATCCTCATCCTCATCCTCATCCTCATCCTCATCCTCATCCTCATCCTCATCCTCATCCTCATCCTCATCCTCATCCTCATCCTCATCCTCATCCTCATCCTCATCCTCATCCTCATCCTCATCCTCATCCTCATCCTCATCCTCTTCTTCGTCTTCTCGCAGCACGTAGCAAAACGCCCGACACCTTCACAATGTCATCTAATTGCCCACAGATCCCATCTGTGACGATATACGGTACGACGCAAATCAGCACGACTATTCAGACGATATCGACCTGGACTTCACTCTACCTAGGCGACCCAATCGTCAGTGTGACGACCAACACTGAAATTTCAGACTGCAGCGCGAATGATGCGTTTGGTAATGATGGAATCACCTGTAATACGAATTTGAATCCTGCTGTGATGACTGTTACACCGACTTTGACGACCACATTATCGACTACGATTAATCAACAGACAATCATCACTAGTGTTGTGCCTCAGAAGACTCTATACTCTTCCTGTCCGGAGATTGCTGGTCCAAATCAGATTCAGACTAGCAGTACTCTCGAAGTCGTTCATCAGCCGAATATTCCTCTCACAACTTCGACTCAAGCTGTTACGATCGCGACAAGACCAACAACAACAACAACAGCACCAACGACGGCCCCGACTTCAACAGCTGTATCGGACCAGACGCAGACGAGTCAGGGCAACGAGTCGAGTCAATCGTCAGAAAATTCAATTCGTCCATCTTCATCTGTCACGAATCAACAGGAGACATCTAGTACGTCCATCCTACATGAAGAAAACTCCAGTCCGAGTCATTCATCCTCTACAGATCAGGCCAATTCGGACTCGAAACAATCTTCGAATCTCGCCACTCTATTACTTCCTACTACTCCCACTATTACTTCCATAGCCGCATCCGCTACCTCAAGCCCTACTGCTCCACTATCAATTGGGTCAATTTCACAGCTCTCAGAAATACCCTTTCTGGGTTCTCCAACAACAACAACAACATCAGCATCCAATATCTCCAACACCGACCCCATACAGACAATTGCGTCCTCGCTTATAAATCCAAACGACTCAAACAACTCAACGAGCACACCACACCACACCTCATCTCACCATTCTTCAGGAAAGATCGCAGGAGCAGTAGTAGGTAGTATAGTTGGATTGATACTGCTCTGTGTGGTACTTGTTTTCTGGCGCCGAAGGAGAGAAGAGCAAAGGAGTCAAGGTGGTAGTCAGGTTGATTACTGGGAGAGAAGATTCAGGGACCTCGAAGATCCCGATAGGGAAAGTGGAACCGGAGATACAGATGCAGATCTGGTTGATGGTGAGGGGAACGGGAGTGGTGGAGAGAAGGGGACAATGGGAGACGATCAGGCAAGACGTAAAGAACGGACGAAAAAGCTTCATGTGAGTTGAATTTGCCACTCGACTCTTTGAAACTGAATTTGTGGCTAACTGAACATGATTTTTCCTTTTTGGGTCGTTCTTAGCTCACTCTCAATCTCGATTCTGATAAAATATCAGATAGACCCACATCAGCGCTCTCAGCAATATCTTCGTTTTTTTCTTCTCGCTTTCAAAACGAACCTTCACACCGCGGAAGTAATCTGAACTTTTCTAGGCCTTTGGTCCGTGTACCGTTCTCCTCGGGGGAAACCACAGATTCGCCACCTACGATTGGCAGAACAAGCTTGGGCCGAATATCCAGATTCTTCGGACTGGGTCCAAGTGGGATTTCGGATTCTTCTCCAAAAGGGATGAGAGGGGATGATGAGACTGGTGAAAGAGGAGGAGAAGAGCAGGAAAGAGGAAGAAGGATGGAATGGGTACGAACGATAGTTGATGGTGATTCTGTGAATGGGAATCACGCTATCGAAAGAGATGGAATACGCTCTTGGATGGGAAAAGCAATTATCAATACTACCTCAAGCGGCACAAGCGAGACCTCTTCGTCGACGAAATCAAGGCAGGTCCGAAATCCTACTTCCCAATCTCGTCTGACATCAATCGGTATCGGACCGAACGACCTTAACAAACTGCCACTTGAGATTCCTTCGAACGGAAACGGACTGTTTCGCTCAACACACTTGGGCATTCCCAATCCTTCAGCAAATCAAGAAGATTATTTGAACCGACTAAGGAACGCAGAATCGCTTATGTCTAGTCCACCTTCAACTCGATTATTGACTCGTATACCCGTACCGAAATCCACCGACGACAAACAAGACGAACATGTACCAAATCCACCTACACCTACACCTAAACCTACAGCGTCGAGGAATTCAAGTGGACGAGATACACCTAGAGAGTCAAGAAATTCAAGTAAACGAGCTAAAGTGCCAGACTTGAAATTATCTCGAGCAGCCACTACTCCAAGTTTATGGATAGATGACGAATTATACTCGCAATTCCATTCCCACGAACATTCTCATACCGATAAAGATAAAGATCAATTCTTATCGCCAAAACAACGCTATATAGCCGTATCAGCCTTTTCAGCAGAATCAGTACTCTCAGACAAGACATACCCATACACATCTAGCGGTACTTCTTCTAGTCATGGGACTATAACTTCACAAGCTCCTTTGACAGAGAGTTTTGTGGATCATTCAACTGGGATTACAAACTCGGATAAGTCTAGGATTAATGAGTCGGATAGGTCAGCTGTTACACCCCAATTACCTATTGTACAGTTTGCAGGATCGCCAGCATGGGGATTGGAGGGTTGGGGAGTCGATGCAAAGCGTGATTAACACGAGGAGAGAGCTGTGGTTTCATATCTACATACATATCATTGGGATGCTATTAGTTATTTGCTCAACCTACAGTATAGGCAATATTTCAGTCCATCCGTACCGAAAGGAACGTCAACCTTCTACTCTCTCTCCGGGCTTCAGGCGGTACCGTATCGTACATAGCGACAGCATATCCAGAGATACATGATCAGCCTGACGACGTTGTCAGGTTACTGATGGGACAACGAGGCGAACGAGGCACAGTAAGATTACTTGCGCAATGCTGAGTATGCATAATCCTAACTCTCATTATATCACCTCGTCAGGGTCCTCATCAGCCCCTGCCTGACCCGGAAATGCCCCAGGCATCCCACCTCTATTCCCTGCCCCTCCTCCTCCTCCTTCGGCCAGCCCATTCGCAAACTGCAGCACCTAAGGGATCCAGTATCAGCCTCGATCCTACCGCAGCGTGCTATTACATTGAAACTCACATGTTCCAAGATTCCTTCCCGCTGCTCCGCTGGCATCTGCGCAAATTCTCTTTGCCCAGTCAAATCTCGCCAAGCGCCCACTACCCGTTCTCTCCACCCCGACGGATCAGCATCCACAGCCTCCATAACCATAGTCATGAATGCTCCCAATCGAGTTTCAAGTACAGCTCGACCCCGAACGCCGCCTCTAGAGGATGAGGTGCTCAAACCACCAAAATAATTATCGTCATAGGCAGATGTCGCGGTGTATGGCGGTAAAGGGTCGTATGCGTGGAAAGCTTTATTAGTGATTGGTGGTGGGAGGAAACCAAGCCATGACGTCGATTCCGAGCAGAGAACATGCCGGCAGATAAAGAGTGGGACGTTGATCTCGGCGTCAATCGGATCTCGAGGGATCTGTAAGATGGCGAGAACATCCGCCCGACGAGCTTTGGCATCGTTGCTGTCGAGCTCAAACATTGCACTTTTGACAGTTGATTCGAACCATGAAGCCTTATCTGCTTCTTTCCAGAGTGCTTCTGACCGAGCAACGTATATGTGAGAAAGAAGGTGTATGACATTCGATGGAGACTCTCTGCCGGCATATCAGCATGGATGCTCCAATGCGGTCAACAAAACTAACGAGTAGCCTCCTTCGATTTTCATCAGAGCATGGCTCCGAGCATTGCTGGGAACAGATATACCCAGCTTATCGGCCAGCGGAACAACCGTCTGCGGGAAAGTAAGGATGGCATCGAGCAAAGCAGCATCGCTCCGAGAGTGTTCCTGTCATGAAATGTTAGAAACTTATCATGACCTCATTCAGAAAATCTTACTTTGCTCTTCGAGTTATCCTCGTCCGCACGCAATGCCAGTGCTTTTGCAAAGGCCATCCCAGGATACGCAGTCAATGCCTCCGCCGCAGGGCTTTCCCCGGAAAGCTCAAGCATCTCAAGGATCCACGAGCCGTTGTTCGATTTGATGGCAAGGAAGTCCAGCCAGAAAGCTGCGCCGTGAGGATCGCTCTGAACTATTTAGCAATCCAGACTGTTAGATGAATAAGCTGACTGACATATGGATCCAGTGAGAATAGGAGTTTTGCGAAATTGAATGCAGTCACCCAGCAACCTCTCCGACCGAGATATCTAAACGCTTGGCATTAGCGCGATCAGCAAGATGTAGAAGCCATCTCACGAAATGATTCGATGTAATGCTGTGAACATGGGTCTATTCTCCACTCGATCAAAATCTAATCGAGAAGTTCCAGTTGTCACACTGAAACCGGGAATTAGACATCGGTCAAAAGCGTACAACGCTCGTTCAGCATAATCAGAGGCCGCCCCGATGTCACTTTGTAACCGGTACACTTCGCTCATCTGCAGGAGGGTATCAACGTGCCACGGATATACTTGCAAAAGCGCCATGAGCTCGTTTGGGTCTGATACATTATCAGCTGATTGCCCTAGGTGGAATTAAGGGGACATACCATGTGATCTGACGGCTCCCAAGAACTGCCTCTCGATCTCCCTCCAAGCTCCGGAATGCTCAAAAGTGAACCACTTCTCTCCCCAATCACTCATCTCCAATCCACGCCGCTCATAAAGCTCATCGATCTCTGCGTCGACGTATTCTCGCATACCGAGACCTGAAAGAGATGTGGCAGGGGGATACTGAGGTTTGGGTTTAGAAATCGTATAGCGGAGTTTGGAGGGGGGCCCAGCGCGATGGTTCCGTGATGTCTGGGCTGTGGAAGCAATCTTGCAGATTTTAGCACACATTCTCTTGAAAGACTTTGACAGAAACTAACCACTTTGGAGCCGAAGAATCGTCTCAGCTCAGCATCGGCGTCTAGGTTTTTCGGATCCACCGAGAGAAGGTTGCTGCCGGGTCAGCCAGATTGTCATTTTATTCACGAGTAATAGACTCACCGGAAAGCCATGAACTGTCTAGAGTTGCCTGCGGTCTCCTTTGACGAACCACCTCTTGCGGTCTGCTCTTCCTCGCCGTATTTGAGTTTCAATTCAGCCAGCGCCCGATCCACCTCATCCATCCCGTCCGCTTCTGGATCGACCTTCGCAGTAGACTTCTTCTTGTTGCCCTTCTTCGCTGAAGCCGTTGAACCTGGAACTCCGTCGTCTGTGTCTTCCTCTTCACGCGCAGGTGTAGCTACTGTAGATTGCTTCTTCTTTTTCTTATTCTTCTTCTTGCCCTAAAACAAATCAGCCTTCAGCATGTTTCGCATCACAGAACGAGAATCATACCTGCTTTGGTGTAATCGCCACTGCTTCTGGCTCTTCTTCTTCCTCCTCCTCTTCGACATCCTCCTTTGTGTTCAGCTACAGATATTGCCAGGTCAGCTACGAACTCGCTCGCGACGATTATTCAGGACGAACAGCGGCAAAAGGATTCGCCGGTCCAGCATCTGCATCGTCCTCATCTTGTTCGTCCTCCTCACTAGCTTCAGCCTGAGCCGCCAGCTTCTCCTGAGCCTTCAACTGCTCTAGTTCCTCGAGCTCTCGTTGCTGCCTTTTATTGAGCCTCTTGGACATGGCTTCCAAACTACAAACTATTGAACCCTTCCCACTGTAGAGTTCGCCGCTGAAGAAAGGTAAAATGATCGGATCCGGGGTCTCCACAAGCCAAACCTCCACTCAGTCCTTGAGTCGGCGCCTCGTCGGGATTTTCTTTGAGATTGCGAAACTCCGACCAAACAATTTTGATTCCGCTCCCACATCGCGAAAAACGATCATCCTCATTGAGGTTCATTGAGATCTTTTATCCTTCAAAAGTCATCTCGACCACTACATCCAAAATGGCCGAGCAGACCGAGAAAGCTTTCCAAAAGCAACACCTCTTCCAGAACGCCAAGTCGAAGGGTTTGTCCATTTCCTTTGGGTTGGAGATGAGGAAAGTGTCGTGTGCTGACAGTTTTGTGTAGGCGGTAAGAAGATCACCACAAAGACAAAGCGATGGTACAAGGATGTCGGTCTGGGATTCAAGACCCCCAGTGGTGAGTTTAGACTCTTTGCTGGAGAATCGTGCAGTCAGGACGGCGGAGCAAAAGTAGAGACTCGGAGAGCGAAGGGAGAAGAGTTTGCTTTTGGGATGGGTAGAGAGGACGACAAGGAGATTGAATGCCTCTGCTGTCCTGCTGCTGGATTCTGGATTCTGGCGGCTAGCATATGGAGTCAAGCTGACAATAATGCAGAGGCCATCAACGGCACCTACATCGACAAGAAGTGCCCTTTCACCGGTGATGTTTCTATCCGAGGCCGTATCCTTACCGGCGTCGTCCACTCTACCAAAATGACCAACACCATCATCATCCGCCGAGACTACCTCCACTTGTACGTCTGCGCTGACTTGCACCTCCTTTTCAAGTTGGAGTTTAGACTTGCAGGCTAATGATTTCGTTTAGTGTACCCAAATACCGTCGATACGAGAAGCGACACAAGAACCTTGCCGCTCACTGCTCTCCTGCATTCCGTGTCGAGCAAGGCGACCTGGTCACTGTTGGTGAGTCTACATGCGAGCTTGTGAAATGTCGTTGCACGAGGAGCTTACGTTTTGTTTTCAGGACAATGCCGACCCCTCTCAAAGACCGTCCGATTCAACGTCATCCGAGTTTCAAAGAACAAGGCGGCCGCTAAGGCTTTCCAGAAGTTTTAGGGTTGTCTAGGGCTATGGCGACCTGTGTAGGACTGATGCATTGGCTTTCACGATATGACTCGAGGCGATTCTGAATGTTGTTTGCGTGCGGGTTGCGCACCTCATACTCCGACAGGTGCAAGTTGGTGGTGCTTCGGAGGCATATTAATGCCCCTCTATGGAGCCATGCTCAATTAGATCGCTTCGAGAATTGAAGTGCATGAGTTCTTTGGCGGTGGAAGTATCTCATCTAGTTGTCACTTGAATCTCATCCAAGATTGAGCTGGAATAGTAGAAAAGGATGAGATTTTGCATGGTGCGAGAGCCACGTGCTGTTCGCCAGCTGGAGGGCACCTCGCCTGGTTGCATTTCATCCGCTCATCGCGAGGCTCTTCTGCTTTCCTGTACAACTGCGTTCCCATATCATCGCGGGACAGGTAGACGATTGAGCATTGCCATGCCACCTCGTCAATCACGCCCGCCATCCGTTGACTCGCTCCTTCCTCCAATCCTGAGCCTCCTTCAACCACCTTTACCCAACCCTTACTCTGCTCACCAAAAATGCCTGACTACCACCGCTCGATTAGTCTCTTCAGGTCATCTATCCATCGCCCAAGAGATTCTATTTAGTACATCCCGCGAATTGCTCAAGCTTGGCGAGGCTGGAAGTGGAGCTGAGCTTGGTGTCAGGTTAGTCCAAGTCATGGGTGATGGTGATGTTCCTATCGACGATAAATCTCGAGGTAAGCTTCTTTTCTTTTTCCTCACTCGATTCATCCACTAGATATAGAGGCAAAGATTGATATTGCCTGATTGGTGATTTAGCTTCTTTGACACAATTATTGGCACTTACTCCTCCTCATGGACCGTGGAGAAAGAAATTAGCAGATGCAGCTATAAGGTGGTCATCTACGCATGGTGATTGTCCGACAGGAGATCCAGCTCTACATCAATACGTTGGAGAATTATATTATAAAGGTAAATTATCACTTCCAAATTCCAGGACTCCGCATAAACAGGCTGCTTGTCCTGTGTTTTGAACGCTACTGACTTGAAATAGACAAGTCGTACGTACAGGCTGAGGTGCATTTGCTTGCGAGTGGAAAGAGGGATGCAGCAGCGTTGCTCGCTGAAATGATGTTTGACTGGTCAGTTGCTTTTATAGCTTGCGAGGTACTAGAATATGTGACTGATCAGAGAACAGGAGCGAGAAAGGTCAACTTGATCCTGCACCTTATGCTATTCGAGGGACCCTTCCGTGAGTACTCTCTGTCCTCTGCACTTTATTCCGAGACCTACCCCGCTCGTGATACCACGATCGTCTTCGTCTACTTGCCCTTTCGACGTATGCTTATTGTGCTGATACTATCAACAGATTCCTCGCACAACATCCACCCAACATCCTCCCAGCAACCACCTTCCTCGCTACCTTCCTTTCCCTCCTCTCGTCCTCTCAGTCCTCCTTCAAAGCCCACTTCCTCGCCTCAATGCCTTCTCAGACCTCATTCTCCCTTCAAGAAATCCATATCACCTCCTCTCCTACGCTCAATTTCCTACAGCTGGCTTTGATCACCGTACAGCGAGCCCCTGCAGTCGGTGTTTCTGGCATTCAAGCTCGCGGGATGGACGGCGGGGTCGGTAGAGAGTGGGAAAACCTTGTTGGGAGGTATCGACGTAGTGCCGGACCAAGAGGTTGGCTCATGACGAAAGAGGTTCAAGAGGTGTGTTTTCACAGCCAAGCACCATTAAGGGCAAGAAGAGGATGACTGACTTGTTACTTGTAGGTCCTCATGGAGATTTCGACAAACGTCTTCCTTATTCCTCCACCAAGAGGACAAGGGGGCGGTGATATGCTGCAGAATCTTATGGGATCGCTCTTCGGCGGCGGCGGCGGTGGAGGAGGAGGCGCTATTGGAAGTCGATGATGCGGTAAAGCTTGCCAACCACGATGTTTGATAGCCGTGGAGTGAGTTGTTCATGCATATGATCTGGTAATGTATCGAGTTCCAGACACAAGAGCAGCCACGGACTTGGAGTGCCTGCATACATGTCATTCTTCTGAATATTCTGCCTTCGGATAAGCCCCAATTGTACAAACAAACACTGCGCTACCTAACTCCTGCAAAGTACATACAAGAACGGGCTACCTTTCACTTAACTTCCACGTTAAACCTAGCTACATACAGTACAATATCTCATGGCGAGCGTATGCTGACCAATGAATAGGATTTAATAGAGGTTTGTTCCACTATTATCCTTCTTTCCCTTATTAGCCTTTTTGCTTTCCTTTTGGAGCTTGACAATCTGTTTCTTCCAGCCGACTAAGAGACAGGAATGTAGATGAAAGACAAGATAACGAAAAGCGAAGAAAGAAAGGAAACAAAAGATCAAAAAATCAAAGTCAGTCTTGTTTCTTTGGTATGAATGAATCACTTACAGCAGGATTTGCAGTTGGTGTTGGCGTGGGCTTTACACATGATGGAACCATCTTTGTTGGACTTGTAATGAGCTGGAAGCTCAAGTGGAGCTCGTGGAGCTGGGTCCATTCTGAGAGAAGGTCAGCGTTTTTTACCATCGACGAGAAGGAGAACTGGGATAAAAAGGAAGACTGGAGATTGGGAGAGTGGAGAAGGGAAAGTAACAAGCTTACCCCATCATAGCATCGTTGTCTACATGACGTAACGAAGAATATCAGTACGTGGTCATACGACTTTAGAAGTTTGAAGTTCCAAGCTGAGATGCAATGGATTTGGACTGACCTTCACGAGCATCAAATTCACACTGCTTGCATACTTCGAGACCATGTTCGCAGAAGAGCGCATCGTTGACTTCGACTTGAGGTAGAGCATCAGCTTCATACACACCGTAACGCAGCAATCGATCTGTCTTATATGCAAGTCACAGCCCATAAGAACCTAATCCCAGACAAACCATACAGTAACAAGTAGAAGAATGAAACTACGAGATTGGCGGGGAGAGATACGTACTGGAAGAAGACGAGCTGTGTATATGTCAGCTAATACTATTCGCCACTACAACTCGTCGAGAGGAAACGAAATCGATAGACTATGTATCGTCCAACAACGCCTGGCATACAAAGGATGCGTAGTCCCACATACTGAACCGCTCTAGCGTACACAAAACTCACTCTGTAGGGGAAGTTCCTAAGTCTGCCATGATCAAAACAGTGGTCCCTGTCCAAGCTAGAGATTGTCTTGTAGTTCTGTTACTCAGATGTACGAGCTATCTCTCGCAATGATGAGATAAAGAGCAATAGATGAGTCGTGGTATGCCTTGCTTATATACATGATCTCATGGTCTCATGTCCCCCATGACCTTTTTGCTTCTTGGACCTTTGGTCACGCGGAAAGACCAAAATATACAAAGTGGTCACTTGATCAATTCGACTTTTTAGCCGGGCACGGGCTGGGGCTCCTAAGTTTTTGGCGGCGTAACTTTTTCAAGGCGTTACAACTAGTGGCAGGGACATCTATGTGCATCAATCATCAATCATCAAGCTACTGTCTTTCCTTTGCCTTTGGAAAACCGTCCGGCGGCTCCACTGACTCTCCAAGCACCCAAGATAGCCTCAATAACGTCGCTTACTCCATCGTTGTTCCGGACTGAAGTGAAGAGTGTAGGACCGTTATCACGCATCTTGGCAGCGTCGCGGCGCATCACATCAAGTGAGGCACCAACGTAGGGTGCGAGATCAATCTGGGGATTGTCAGATCAGCGGCTGGAGACGCAGGTTTATGGGGCAAGGCAGCTTATAGGCAAGGCGTCTTGTGGGCAAGGCAGGAAGGGAAGGTCAGGATGCAGCTATTCAAGGAAGGGAGGGTCGGGGATGCAGAGGTATGCGGGGGATGCAGAGGTATGCGGGGGATGCAGAGGTATGCGGGATGCAGAGGTATGCGGGACATCGTGACTGACCTTATTGACGATAAGCAGATCAGACTGCGATATACCTGGCCCACCTTTACGTGGAATCTTGTCCCCTCCCGAAACATCAATCACATAGATAATGTAATCCGCGAGCTCGCGAGAATAGTTGGCTAGTGAACAAGAACAAGATATCAGCATCATCTCCCCGTGTTTTCATCTCCAGTCATCCAAAGCTTCACAATATGACAGTGAGGAATGAAAGAAAGCCCATCACATCTCGGTGAAGGACTGTAAACTTACCAGCCAAGTTATCTCCTCCACTTTCCACAAACAAGAGTTCACATCCGAAGCTCGCTTGAAGCTCTTCGAGTGCTCCGAGATTTGCCGAGATGTCTTCTCGAATAGCGGCATGTGGACATCCGCCAGTCTCGATTGCACGGATACGTTCGGTCGGAAGTGCCTCGTTTCGAATCAAGAATTCTTGGTCCTCTCGAGTGAAAATGTCATTAGTGACCGCAGCTGAAATGGTCAGTGGACCCGAAGCATTTTCGTCGGTCATTGAGATCACGTACCGATATTATGTGAGTCCCTTAAAGCCCTACAAAGAGCTAAAAGCAGAGCAGTCTTTCCGGACCCCACAGGTCTATATGAGACAAGATTAATAGACCGCCAATGTGATGTGAAGTGATGTGATGTAGGATGGAAAAATCGACGTACCCTCCTATCCCAATTGTGAATGCTCTTTCTGTCCAGTCTCTGCCTGTGTAATCTGGCATATCCCGTTCCGAGAATTTGCCTATGAGAGAGAGGAGGTCAGCGCATGCTAGGGCGAATCGAATTTCGATGCCTCTCCTTGAATCTGTTGTATTCCAATCACCACCACGGAGCCTTGTTATCTCATTCAATGTACCCCAAATGACACGACGGCCTTAAGCAAATGTATACCTCTTCTCTTCTCTTCTTTCCCATCTTTCCTGCGTCACCTCTTACTTCGCCCCATTTCATCTTCAATCCACTTAAACCTGCCCACACTACCCCACAGACAATGAAACGAGCGAACGTCAACTCACCGGCATGTTCCAGATGTTCATGAGTATGACCATGTTCATCAGGTGTCCAAGTACCTCCCATACTTTCGACACTAGCATGAGTATGCATTGTGAATCCATCATCATGTGAATGTAAATCATGATCATGTCCTAACAAGTGATGTTCATGTCCATGTCCATGTCCATGTCCATCTTCGTATTCGTTCATTTCGTTTCCGTTTTCGTATGTGGAAGAAAGAGGAACAAGTTCAGAAGGAGGTGCTCGAGGTGTTGAATCGGACAAAGCAGTACTTAGTCGATCGGAAAATGTACACACTGGTTGAGGATGAGATGGATATTCAGACATTATCTTTTTTCGGGGGAGGGGGGGGGGGGGGGGAAGTCCGGGAAGGTGAAAAGATCAATTAATAATGTCGAATTTCCCCGTTTGATATGAACCAGACGATTTTAAAAGGAAAGATATCCCTCAAAGATCAAGCTACTACTACTACAGTGAGGACCAGGCTTGCTTTTTATGGCCGTCTAATTTGATTAGATAGCGAAAAGGTCAAGGTATAGTTAGTAGTACCTCATCGAGTCTGACAAACAATGTCTTGCTCCTCCCTCCTCCCCGCACAACTCGGGCGGCCCCACGCGGACCGGGCAATAGCGGAATAGGAAACGAAATCTTATTGTTTATTTTATGTAATCTAAATGACATGTGCCCTTGCCATGCATACAGATCAAGCAAAGACCAAAGATCAGACATCTGTCAGATGAAAGAATCCTCCTCATCGAGCAAACTCTCCACATCCTCATCCTCCTCATCGTCGTCGCGCTGCATCTTCTGCTTTTGCCGCGGTTGCTGTGCGCGCTTGGGTGTTTCTTCTTCGTCGTCGTCGTTTTCATCATCCTCGTCTGACTCTGTGATGGTAGAAACGTCTGACGGGGCCTCGCTGACTTGCCGCCGTGATGCTTTGCGCGCACCGGTTTCCGATTGAGTATCAGGGTCCATTTCCTCCCTATTAAAGACCCGTTAGAACAAATGACAGCTCTGCACAAGGCGTTGAGCACTCACACATCATCAATGAAGCCGAATAGCTCCTTGACAGCCCCCTCTTCCGTCGCGCGGAAAGCGTCCTCGTCATACCCATCAAGTACGCCAGAGAAGCGTTTCATCACCGCGGTGCCGAACCGAGCCAAGGCATTTCTTGATGCCGCGTCGGCAAATGGTCGTTTCTGTCGAGAGAGATGAGCGCTGCTAGACCGCAAGGAAATTCTCGGGCACTTACACTGCGTATACTATTGATGAGGGTGATCACAGCTTTGGGCTTCCAATCATCCACCTCTTCGGCGTCAGGCAAGTTGAGCTTGCTCAGTAACGACAGCAACGCTTTCCGGACTTCCTCTACAGACAAAGCCATTCAGTGACCGACTTCACTTCATTCTTGGTTCACGTACTCGAAGTCTCGGTCAAAATGCCTTTCAGCACCTCAATACCTAGTTCCAGATGCACTTGCATATCGCCCTTGGCGCCATCCCGTTCACTGCTCGATCTCATCAGCTATTGCGTGCGGAAGGAGGGACTTACACAGTCTTTTCAGGATCAAGCCAGTCGACAATCATCAGACCCATCTGACCGAGCGGCAACATGCCCTCTTCGTCAACTTCCTCGTGCAGCTGTGCAAGCATGTTGAAAGTATCCATGAATATCTTATCGTTCATCAGCTTTGTCTGTTTCCATGCATTGTGCCGTGACCAACCGAGAGCATGCGCTTTTGATTCTCTGATGACGAGTAGCAGTATACCGGCAGGAAGTATGTCAAGCATTGGCGCAGTGGCTGATTGTCGGCAGTCTCGGGTGAAAAGTACAGCAGGACCAGCGATTGCAAGATCTGCACCCCCATCAGCCAGAATCACGAAAGACTCTTTGAACCATCCACTCACGCTCTCGTGTTCGATCATCCCCGCCAGCATAAGCTTGGCAACACCCTCGCATGCGACAGCCTGGACCTCCGGGGCTTCTTGACTAAGAGTATGTCGGACCAGCTCAACCACTTTATCGGCCTTATTCCGCTTATCAGCTCCACCCTTGGACTCTTCAACAGGAATCTGCTCACTGGCATGGTCTTTGAAACCAATGTCTGGATATCCTGAACCATCAAGAGATCAAACACGATCTGCACCACCTTGACCTTTAACTCGTCATCGGCCGCCGTGAGCTGCTGGATGAACAACCCAAACGAATTGGCTGCCATTTTCTAGACGCCCAGTCAGCTTTGATCTGGGAGTCTACTAGTGGGGCATACCGAATCAATCATACAGCACAACCCTAAGCAGACGAGTCCTTGGTCCCGTAGTGCCGGCTCGTCTTTGTTGCGAACTGCTGGGATGATCAGGTCGGGTAACAAACCATGGAACATGGAGTTATCCTGCAGTGTCTGTTCTTCATCAGTGCCTTACGTCTCGTCAACCTGGATTCTGACTCACCGAGTTGACTCGTTCGAGTAGACTGATGCAGATCAACAAGCATCTCAAATCGATCAAGGCGGCCTTCATTCGTTCCTCGGGATCATCCGGGTCAAATCGTGGTGTAGCCGTTCTCTTGACAGCAGGTGTACCCATCGTCGATGCTTGACTTCCCAGTGCCTACTTTTCATCAGCGATCTCTTGTAGAGAACAAGTCGTATACACTGACACCTTCCATGTCTTCTTCTCCCTCTCCCTCCCTAAGCTCAGTGACGACTTCGACAATGACTCGAATGAGATCTCGTTCCCCATCTGCAATCTTGCTGAGGACGTCCAGACACCGTGGAATCAAATGTTCAGGCAAGTTTGCCTGCGAGATCATCTCGCCTAATCGACGTATTAGAATTCTCATCGTATAATACCCCACCGACGACAAGGTAGATAGATGCTTACGGGTGAGCTGAAACATCTTTCTCCGACCTGTCTCATCTGCATAATCGAGTTGAGTGGCCAGTCGCAATAGCTCGCCAACGATGAATGCTCGTTCTTCTACGTCATCCGCATTATCGTTGGTTGAGCCGACGAGCTGGTTGTACTCGTCCTGCGTTCGGAACGCCAGAGCAGTCACTACTGGCATGACCTCTTCAAAGCGCGTCTCATCCTGCTACGCATCAGCCAGCAACCCACAGCAGGCCCAGAGGAAGAGTAGTACCTTGTTGTTCTTGCAATGTTCTCCAAAGACTCGGGCTAGGAACGCTTTTTCCGGTGTCAGACTACTCCAGTATGCCTCTGAGGTTCCGTCAGTCATCAGTCTCGCACCAGAGAAGACGATCACTGACCGTCAAACTCGACGATGTCGAGCAGCTCTGGCCGAGTGACAAAGACGGAAATGAGTGCCTCTTCGGCCACTTGACTTGTAAGGACGTCGAATCTTGAGACGAACTGTCAAAGTTAGAACATCCCGTCTGGAAACCTAGTTTCCAGTTCACTCACCTCAACCAAGTCTCCCTCGGCCCCATCAACCCAACCGCCTAACATTCCCGCCGCAGCCTTGCGCACATTTCCTTCCCTGTCACCCAAACCATTACGTACGAGCTCTTCCCTTTGTGCAATGGTCAAGACCCGTGCGTCCGGAAGCGCTGTAGCAGAAAGTGAGCCGTGATACACTGTTCTTCGCAAGATCGGGTCTGTGTCGCGAGTGCGCGCGAGGATGTGAGGTAAGGTTACAGGTGTTCGTGGAAGGTTATACAATGCCGCTCGTCGTACTTCTCTATTTGTTGATTGATATCAGCAGAACTACAGCGGAACCAGGGGTGGAGTGACATACGCCGCAGGATCATAACGTAGCAGATCAAGCAGGACTTCGCTGAGTGGTTCTTGACCTTCCTCAAGATCATCCTCGTCTTCCCCACTTTGAAGCGCTGCAAGGCCTACAGCAGCTTGCACTCTCACTGCACTTTCTTTGTCTCGTGACCTTTCCAAGAGACATTCGCGTAGAGTCACATATAAGTCATCACTGCTCATGATCAGACCTCAATACAAGTAGGTATGAAAGGATTTCACTTACTCCATCTCTCCGAAACCGTTTATCATGGAAACCACGAGAAGGGTGACTCGAAATCGTACAGTCTTGTCTTTTGCTTCCATGCCTGAAAGAAGGTGACGAAGAAGTTTATTTATAAAGCGAGTTGAGAAGGTTTCCACATCTTCTTCACCTTCTGGTCTACTGGCCATATCTGATCAACTGGCGTTAGACTTCTCCCTTTAGATCACCCGACAGCCTTATTACTGACCTTGTTGTGTACAATACGCCACATAACCAGCAACGAACTTGACGACCCTATCTCCCACTGCAACTCCCTTCTTGACAACCAAGACACGATTCACCATATCAAGAAACACCCCTGTAAATGCCCTTTCCCCAACAAGCTTGATACCACCTTTTGATGCGGATTCGGTAAAAGTAGCAGCTTGCTCATGGATCTTGCGAAGTGCCACAATGTTCTTACGGTGGTTGGCTGTGGTATGTTGAGCTTGCTCAAAGATCGGTGGAATGAGGTGGGGCAGAGTATCGGTAAGGTAAGATGCGCTGAGGGCCCGTGGCCTAGCCGCGACCATATTGACGATTATTTCACTGAGTGGTCTCTTTAGATAAAGGGTTTTATATGTAAAGTAGTCAAGTTTGTATGGTGAATAACGTCGATTAGTCTTCAGTAGAGGTTGTTGACAACCGCGTCTTTTCAAAAGTCAAGATATTACGTAATGCAAACGCGTCGAGTGTAAACAAAGTAAAAAACAAAATCAACCCTCACTTCTCTCTTTCAACTTCCTGATCTTCGTCAAATCAAGTATACTCTCATCTTACTACAGTCTGCAGTCAAGTACGGACACCGGTCTTTAACACAATGTCGCAAGCCCGTACGAAACAAGCGCCGGACTATCCGGGGTTTCCAATGATGACTACATCTGAGATTCTCGATTGTCTCAGTGCTTTGGGAATCAACGTCATGCCTGAGGATATGACGAAACCATCAGCGAATAGCGTGCAGATGATCTATACGGCGTTGTTGGATGCATTGATGGGGGCACCGATGGAATTACTCGATGGACCTAGGGCGGCGTTGATGGGGATGATGGAATATAAGGTGGGTTGGTTCATCCAGATCTTTCGGATGTGTCGAGAGGGGAAGAATGGCTGGGGCGAGCGGTTGAGGGAGATAGTACCCAGGAGCCAAGACTCAAGCTGGTCGTTTGTGTCGGAGAATCTTCGAGAAGACGTAGGAGACTGGTTGGAGGATGTGAACGACGGACCTTGTCGTAAATTCGTAAATCAAGGTGCTGATCTGTATAGGACATCTATGCTGATGCGCTGCAATTCACCATGTTCTTCAATCACGTGTATGCCTTAAGTCCTAATGTGCGACGATTCCAAGCTGATGAAATAAGGCGACGACTGGTCTCGCTTTGTGGTATTCAGAATTTCGCAATGTCCGACCTCACTCGACCGGACGCAGGGCGATTACGTCTACAGCTCAGTGGGCTGATGAACTTTGCAAAGTTCCGGTATGTCTCCCCTCTCTCTGACTTATGAATAGTGCTGAGACGAGTTTGTAGAGACGAGCGAACGCAGTTCATCGATGCTTTGAAATTGAAGATCCAGAGACAGGCCGATAAGTGAGCTGATTGCTCGTGATTTAGCGTGTAGAAGCTCATGAATTAGAACGGCAAAGCTGCGAAGAAATCTCGATAAGATCGAAGCAGATATCGAAGAGATCACGTATGTCTCGAACTTTTGTGCTTTATGCGTAGGGTAGCACGATGTACTGATATTTGGACAGAGCCAAGAATGCCGAAGAGCGACCACTTACAGAAGAAGCGCGCAAGATCAATGAGGGAGTACGAAATGAGCTGCTTGAACTACGAAGTCAACAAGTCAAGCTCTCTCACGAGGTCGAGGAGTTGAAAAAGGAGAGACAGGCTGTGATGGATCTTGCTGTGAGTTTTCACTGTTGCATACCTTTTTGTCCTGTTGTAGCTCATAGTGAGGTAGGCAACAAAACAACACGAGTTGACCAGTCTCACTCAACACTCGGTTCAAGCTCGTTCTCGCCTCGTTCAGTCACCAGACCGAATCAAGCGTCACATTTCAGAAATGTCATCATCTGTAGCGGCAGAAAAGTCGACATTGGCAAGCTTTCAACGTAAAGCACGAGAGCTGGGAAACAGGCTCGAGGTCTATGGCGGTTTGGAAATGGATCTCAAGGGTTTGATCGATCTTGAAAAGGGTATCGATGAGCAGAGGGGCCGGGTAGAAGAAACACGGCGGAGTATGCTTGCGCTCAAGGCAAAGCTCGAGGGCAAGGAGATTGAATCTCAGGGTATGGCAGCTAGGTTAGACGTAAGTTTTGGATTCCACGAGGGTTGGCTGGTCATTCAAAGCTGATTGATGTCATCAGCAACTGGATCGGCAATTGCAAAACGCAAGTGACAAGGTCCAACGTCAGCAAGAACTAGGTCAAGATATGCGCCAAAGAGCAAAGGATAAAGTCGAGCACTTGAAACAACAGTAAGTCCCTTTCTATCCTTATCCCCTTCGCGGAGCGGCTATTCGGTGAGTCGGTGATTAACACTTTATGTTCAGATACATGATCAAGTCAAAGGAACGAGGCGTTTGGCAAAAGGAACGAGATCTCCTGCTCGCCGAACAAAGGGAGCTCGAAGCAGAGATGAATGCCTTTACTACTGCGCATGAGCAGGAGATCGATGAGTTGTTACAGGAGTATTGGACGATGCGGAAACAAGCAGGTGAGTGCGATGAGTTTCAAAGGACAGGTTTCGTGTGGTCACGACACTGATATGTTACAGAGGACTACATGAACACGATGACGGTCAAGCTTGGATTGAAGCTAGTGGTCTAGATTATGTTTGCTGTACCCTTGTATATTGTAATACTGTATGCATGATGAGTGCATACGAAGACAGGGTATGAATGGAAACTGGCAAAGAAAGGACGCGTCGCAGGGGTTCCGGCTTTCGATAACCGAGCCCGGCCGGAGCTTGTAGCAGCACATGGCATCATTTCAACCTTGTCCCAGTAAAAAGGTGAAATCGAGGCCATGTCGTCTTCCATTCACTTGTCTCTTCACTTGCTCAATCAGTATCACATACTATACCCAGGCCTGCAACATGAGTACTCTGGCGGCAAGCTCCAAGGATGTTGATGCCCACACTTCCGGTGGTGTTGACGGTGGCACGTCAAAACATCACTGGCAAGGCGTCCTTTCATCTGCTTTGGACGCAGTGGGACATACTCCCCTGATCCACTTGGAACGTATACAGGAGGAAGAGGGACTGGAATGTAATCTCTGTGAGCTGACTTTTCACTCCCTGTATAGATTGGTGGCTCATTATGGGAACAGTGGCCAAGTGTGAATTCTTCTCAGCTGGAGGTAGTGTGAAAGACCGAATAGCAAAGGTGCGCTCAGTCAGGGCTTGAGTCGAATGGATTCAGTCAGGGCTTGGGTCGAATGGATTCAGTCAGGGCTTGGGTCGAATGGATGAGAACTAGTAGCTGATGATGATTGAAGAGAATGGTAGAGCATGCTGAGAAAGACGGAACCTTGGTACCAGGAAAGAGTGTGGTTGTTGAGCCCACAAGTGGGAATACAGGTAAGCTACGCTGTGGATGGGTGTCAATCAGAAGCGCTGAGACATTGGTCTTGAAAGGTATCGGATTGGCATTGGCATGTGCTCTTAAAGGGTATCAGTGAGTCAAGGATTTCTGACTGAGGCTGTGGGAGCTGAATCGGGGATATAGATGTATCATCACTTTACCTGCGAAGATGAGTCTGGAGAAAGAAGTGATGTTGCGGGCTTTAGGAGCTGAGATTGTCCGTACACCGTAAGTCTGCTTGTCCTACTTAATTCGGATTGCTAGCTCACCCCTCCATCTTAGGACCGAGGCAGCGTAAGTCTCACGACGGAACTGATATACCTTGCTCAACTGATATCTTGTAGCTGGGATAGCCCCGAGAGTCATATTGGTGCGCATCTTCGGCTCATGATGTGAGAGGTATCATATTGATTTCGTTCAGGTATCGCGAAATCATTGCGGAAAGCCATACCGAATGCTGTCATTCTTGACCAATACTCGAATCCTAATAACCCTCTTGCGCACTACTACGGGACATACGAAGAAATCATGGTGAGTCAAGCTATTTCCCATAGGCCCGACCCCACTCCCACTACCATGATTGACCGTGTCGTTAGTACTCATTAGAAACTTCTTCTCTGCCTCGCAAAGATATTACTCTATTGGCAGCAGGAGCTGGAACTGGAGGAACCATCACTGGTATCGCTCGAGCCATCCGCGATGTAGAAATGAGGGCTTTAAGCTCTGGCAAGGATATCTCGCGGACAACAGTACTGGCTATTGATCCTGAGGGGTCTATCCTTGGAGGAGGTGAACCAGGAAACTACCAGGTCGAAGGCATTGGCTATGTAAGCATCTTCGACCCATCAAGTGCCAGTGGAATTTGGTGCTGAAACGGGCAGGATTTCTTCCCCGAGGTGCTGGATCCTAACCCACCTGTCGTCGATGAATGGATCAAGACGAACGACACTGAGGCTTTTGCAATGACAAAACGCATCATGTCAGTACTGCCTGAAGGTGCCAACAGATCAGCTGATCCCATTTAGTCGTACAGAAGGTCTCTTTGTCGGTGGATCATCTGGTTCGGCACTCTCCGGTGCTTTGCGATACCTCAAGTCTCCAGCCGGCTCTCGCATCGCTTCAGATAAATCAGCAAATGTCCTCGTCATCCTACCTGATGGCGTACGGAATTACATGTCCAAGCCTTGGTTCCTCGATATCAAGGCGGACGAATCCCATGAGACTTTGCGTGTCAAGATCCGGAATGCCCTTGGGAGGGATTTAGGGGATGTCA